>NDXZ01031328.1:0-12621 GCA_003055125.1 Paykullia maculata
TTGTTCGTCGTTAATAAAAAATCATATTTAAGAGCTGCGAAATTCACAAATCATTTTCCTAGATTGTTTGTCCAAACTATAAAATTTGATACGGATAATCAAAAAAATAAAAATGTATGATGGTTTCAGATAATGGTTATCATATATTCTAAAACCATTATATATATGATTATCCGTAACAAAGTTTATAGTTTGGACAAACATATAATGATTCTTGCCATCATATGACTACAACCATATTATGATTATGGCAATCATATAACGATTGTAATAATCATAGAATTTTAAAATTGTCTGTGATCATATTACCATGAACTCAACCATGTTTTTTCTCTGGGTGCAGTCGTAGAGACAAAAGATAGAGGATGTGAGAGAGAAAAAAATCTGTCCCTTAAAAAATTCCTTATGTGGTAAAGTTCGTGTAGTGTTGTGTCTTAGTTTTGTTTTTTTTTTCAATGAGCGCACCTGGTGAGAGGGTTGGAGCCTTCCTAAACTTTGCCAAACCACAGCTATTTGGCAAACCTCGCCGAGTCAAAAACGTTTCGTAACATAAATCGTAGTTTTTAAAGCACAATTTTAAAATTTTATTTGCCATCCCTGCTTTTAAATTATATAAACATATAAATATATGTACATACAGACATATATACATTCGTGTTTAAAATAAAATTTTCGCGTTGAGTTTAAGAGAAGAAGTTTTTTCAAAGAATTTTAAGGCCAAACAAAAGAACAACGAATTAAATTAAAAGATTCTTTTTGTTTATGTTGTTGCTGTTCTTGTTATTTTCTCCTTTTGAAAAAGTAGTAAGAAATATACATTTTAATAAAATCAAAAAGAACAACATTTTAATAATTTTTTCTTTAAGATTCTGACTGCGAAAAGGTACAAACAAAAACCCCCTTCATTGCAAGAAATAAAGTTTTCTTCTTCATTACCAAAAAGTAAGATTAAACGATTTTCGCATTCTGTTAAAACTTAAATAAATCTTGGAAATAAATGTACCTACCTATTGAAGTTTGTTATTTTTTTCACAAGAGAATTTTAAATTTTTAATAAACACGAATTTGTTTGTGAATGTAGTTACATATTTATGTATGTATGTGTGTAATTTTTTACTTGTATTTAAAAAGGGTTTAAAATAAAGCTTCAAAATTAGAACTTATTCTTGTTTTTAAAAAATCTGGGATAAACTACAGACATATTTGAAAAAATTTGACGATTGGGCCCAAATGGGACACACATGGTAAAGGGGAATATAAAGCGCTCTTAATTGTTACAAATAAATTCATAGTTTTTTAATAAACAAAAAAATTCAATAACAACTTTCAGACGTGTCTCAGATTTATAATAACAAAATGAGCTTAATAAATTTAAATCTGTTCTTTTTATTTAATGATTTATGTATCTATAAGGAAAGATGTCAAAATTATTTAATCATATTTACTTGTGATGTATGAATTCGAGCTTGCGCTGCATACTTGTTTCACACTCTTAACTTTCCTAAACGCAATGTTTTTCTTTTATTTAATGCGACAATGTGAACTCATATACCTACATAAATATGTATATATTTTATATATATATTTCATTTACACTAATTGACGGCTAAAGCAAAAACATTTATAATTCAAATTTTTTATAAAGCATTTTTCGAAATTTTTAAAATTGTTAAGACTGGTTTCCGCATACACCGTAACCGGCCCCTAAAAAAAGTTGTTTCAAAAATCGGCGACGAAAATTACAAACGTTAAGGCACAGATCAGCAACCAGCAAAAACTAACTATTTGACAACGGAACGAAAACAACATGCTGTAGCGATAAAATTTTATATCTTTACCTGTGATTTCATTGTGTTCAAAGTTGAGTAATAATAAAAAAATTTTTCTATGGTTTCCGATTTTGATAGATATTGTAGAAATTACAGAATGACACACCTATCTATATATACCCATGCCACATGTGTGAAAGGTATGAAAATTAATTAATAGGTATGTATTTACAAAAAAAAAAATTAAATTGATTTTCTTAAACCTTGATATCTTGTCAATTGTATTGAAAAATAATTTTTTTAAATCTTAAACACAACAAAAGTTATGACCTTTTAAATGAAGGTTTCACCGCACAATTTTCAACAATTCAAAGCTACAGGACTGCCACTGCTTATCAAAATTAAAAAAAAAAATCTCCCTCTATTCTGCATTTCGATTCGAATCGAAATTTTCTCCGCTTGAAAATATTGATATTCTGCGTTCCGTATCGTTACAATTTTTTACGATTGTGTGTATTCTGCACTACGAGCGTAGGTACGTTTTTGTAAATTGTTGCACGAAATTTAACTTTTTATTTTTTCTGTTTACATTTCACACGTTCCACAGCGAAACAGCTACTTTTAAAATACTCTTAGTCTTTTTCTTACGATTCAGTTTTTGTTGGAATACCTTTTTTCCGTATTTGCGTAACTGAATGCGAAAACGTAATCGAAATGCAGAATAGGGGGGATTATGTAAGAGCGCTTTATTTGGCTGTGCCAAATCTTATATACCCTTCACTTCCTTTTTTTTTAAATGTATGTATCTATATGTGTATATGTATACTTATGTATGTATGTATGTATGTATGCATATATGTTTTTCTCCCATATCTTTGCTGAATTTGGGCCAATTAGTAAATTTTTTTTTAATTTTCTAAAAATGCATGTCTTACACATGAATATAATAATTTTTGTGTAAAAAAAATTGGTAGTCGTTTTTTTTGGCTTATATCTCGGTCAGTTATTAAGCGATTTTACTGGTTTTCAATAGCAAACATCTCAGGAAGTTTTCTGATTGTTTGATACCAATAACGCCTCTGTACGACATCAGCGGGTTGAAAAAAACTTGATTTCAACAGACGGACGTGGCTAAATCGACTTCCCTATCTATAAGGATTCAGAATTCATACTTTATGGGGTCGCAAATGAATATTGTAGAAATTACACCTCTGGTGAAGGGTATAATAAACTGTTTTCAATACAGACACACGTGCATTACTCTACATACACTCACAAAATTTTTATCAAAATCGGAAATCATCGAAAAATTTCTGGGTAAAATAACATGGAATTACTCAGTTACAATTTTTGTTTTATGCCACAACTCTCGGGTTTTCGGCCTTAACAAATTTAAATTATTACTAATATTTGACATACATACATATTTATTATTTAATTGTAAACGAGAAAATTAAAAAAAAAGAGTTTTTATTTTATATCAACCAAAGCACCTAAATTTCTCTTGTTTAGGTTTAGTTGTATTGCATTGAATTTCAAAGCTAGTCAGCCAATAAGAAGTATTACACAATTATCTATTACTTAAAAATATTAAACTAACCAAAGAAAAATATATTTTAATCAAATTGGTTTGTTTTAATTTAGAAATAGGGTCCAATTGAAACAAAATTTTATTTAATTTTCAAAATTTTCTTTGTGCATAGACTTTGTAAGTTCCTATTTAACCTTCATAAGTTGAAGTTTACTTTTGCATCTTGTAATTATAATTCAGTACAGTATTTTAATGTGAAAGGGTCTTTAAAACAATTGTTTTAAAACAAAAACTCAACAGGATCAGATAATGAGAAGGAATTAAATAATAAGCAAAATAATAAACAAACAAACATTTTATAATAAAAGTCACATGCGAATAGCAAATGCAAGTAAACAATTAACCAAGGATTTATACAAATCTATCATCCTGTTAACGTGTACGATTTGCAAAAAAAAAAGAGAAAAGAAAAAAGATTACAAAAGTTTGATTTTACGAAAAGCGTGATATTTACAATAAAAACATTGTTTTTAAGTTAAAGATCTTTCCTCTCATAAAGAGATGGTAATTCGTGCTTTTGTACCAACAAATCTATTGTAGTTTATTTATTATTATTTTATTTGTTTTATTATTTTTTTTCGAAATCACTGTTGGACCATGTGAATATTAAATCTAAATCCTCTTCTATTTGTAATAACAAACTCAACCCTTAATTTTAAAATTTTTTTATAACGATTTAAAAAACTTACAAACTCATTTGTTTAAAATACGAATGAGTTTTAAAATGCATTTACATAAATAAATGAAAACAATCAGTCATTATTTATTTTCTTTGTTGTTTAAATCTTTTTTAGGCATTTTTAATGGTGGGTGAGTCAGTTGCATGTGTCGTTGTCAACCACAGAGATCCACGTGACATTGGCTGTCCAATTGTCAAACTGAACCAAAGTAAACGAGCGAGTCTTAAAACCATATGCCAGTCTGTCAATCAGTCAACCAACCATCTAAACCAATTGAAACTAAACTAATGCACATTAAGGAATAATTACGGCTTAACAGAATCACGAACCTTGGGAACTTTTCTTTTAAAGTGGCATTAATTGTTGCATTTTGAAAAGTAATTTTTTATTTGTCACTTTTTGTGTTTTTTAGTTTGTGGATCAAACCCCATCAACAACCAAATGTTTGGCCTCATAAATGTTATTCTTTTATTTAGAACAAACAGACTCAAGTTTTAATTCCTGCCAAAAATATTCCATCGTTTATTCAATTCGTCAATCAGTCAGTCAGTCATTCGGTTCGTTTGTTTAAATTTGTTTGTATATTTCGGTTTAATCATCCCTTGTCGGTCGGTTGTTCGTTCAGTTGTTGCTTTTTTCTAAAGAGATTTTTCGTTAAAAGCGATAAAATGATTTGACAATTAACGGTACAATCCTTATACGTGTGTGTGTTTTTTGTGCGTGTGTATTTAATGTCAAAGTAAAAAGAGAACATTACGATTTACTTAACCTTGTCAATTAAATATTAAAACAAATAAAAAAATAGATTGAGCCGTTTCGTTTTGTAACTAATAGTAAGGATATTAAAATATCCTTAAAAAGTGTTTGAAAGCGTTTTTTTTAAATAATTCTTTAGTGTAAAGATTTCAAATAAATAGAAAAATCCATAACATCATACATCTGTTGGCGGAATGGCATCATTAACTATCGACAGCGCAACAAATTTAGAACACGACCTTGGGTAAGTTTTTTTGAAAATTTTGATTTATCCAAACTTCTTATTGTTATCATTATTTTTATTACGAGTAAAACCTGCATTAGTGTTACAATCTGAATCTGTCGGGTTAACAAAACTGCCTCTTTTTATCAACTTGATTCGATTCAAACAAACTGCAGAACAAGAACAAATATATTTAGTAACAGAAATAAACAAATTTTATAGTGATAATTGGGCCTCTTCTTATTTTGAAGAAGCCGCAATTTCGTCGTCTCGGCTTATTGAACTGTTTGGTGTAGACATAAATATAAAATACTACTTTAAACTAGAATTTAAAACACACGATAATCTATTGAAAAACGGGCGGCCCACAGTGTCGTGATTTCATATAACGAGTGGCCATAAATAGAAGTAGTTTTTGTAATGAGTTGAAATATGGCACACATATTTGGGTTGATAAAACATAATCAAATTTAAAATTTCAACAATTTCGGAGAAAGGATTCGTGTCCTTCCCATATATCCTGAAATTAAAAAATGTCATAAAAGTTAGAAAAAAAGTTCGAACTTCATGAAATTTTGTAAAGTCATTGGATGAGATATCATTAATAATTTCACCAAATTTTATCCAAATCAGATCAAGAACACGCCAAGCATAAAAATGTCCTTTTTTAAAAATCTAAAAAAAGTGGAAAAAATAAAATTTCTTGTATTAATTCGGTGCAAGGACACGCTCACCTCCTATATATCCTTAAACATAAAAATTGTATAAAAGTTACAAAAAACCTCCAACCACAGGTTAAAAATATTACGAATACGAAGAGGTCTTGACACTAAAAAACAATCACCAAAGAAATCCGTTAATTTAAATTAAAATTTCTTAATTTTAAATTTAAATTACAAAAGAAACACTTGACAAATTGCTTTTGAATTTCGTTTGTTGTTTTTAAATTTTAAGGTTTTTTGTTAGTATCTACAACTACCATTGTTGCCACGTTTGTCTTTTTTCACACAAAAATTGAACAAAATTATTCACATTAATGTTACTAAGAAAAGGACAAAGACATTAAATATACGTTACATACTTATGAAAAATAAATTATTAAAACGAAATTGCAAAAAATTAAATTATAAATTTAGAAGCATCCTACTCGTTACTCTTCCAGTAAAAAGTAAACTTTGAAAACTTAAAAATCTTACCCACAAAATTATACTTATTAGTTTAGTGTTTAAGTGTTCAAATATTCATCAAACGATAATATTGGGCCACAACAATTTGGTACATTTTTTAAGCTGCAATCCTTAAGAAATGTGGCAACATTGTCGTATGTGTACATTTGACATTCCTTTTAATCAGTCCACCGTATAGCTTTTACCTTCAGCTTTCCGATAGTCATTAAACTTTGTTGTTATTTTTAGTAATATGTTGTTTCTACTTCATCTTTTAATGTATGTATGTATGTAAATATGTTTGTCTGTCTGTCTCTTCCTTAATGTTTTTATTTCAACATCCAAACAAATACAGAAAAGCACATTAAAACCACCGTAAAACGGTAGCATTTTTGGTTTCTTAATGGCCATCAAAATATTTATGTAAATAAATACACATTTACATACATATGTATGTACATATCTATGTATGAATGTATATGAATATATTAAAGTGAAGATATTTATTATTTACCCTTTTAAAACTGTTTCAATTGTTTAAACGCACATTTATTTAATGAATTCTAAAAATCATCTTTGATGACTGGTTAAGAAGAATTCGATGATGTTAAACGAAAAACGTTAAATTTCTTTCAGAAAGTCAAAAAAGTTTATTTTGTTTAACGAATGAAATTTGGGTAAAAAAAAAACATTTTTTTTTACTCATGCATCACTGGCAAAGTAAACATTTTAAAGACTCCCAAAATATTATTATTATTGCTATTGTACGTACAGCCACCACAAAAAAAGATATGGTGGTCATATTTATTTGGACATGCCGCTTGTTTCACTTTGGTAAGATATTTTCTAAATTCTTATATAAATCTAAGACGATTGATTTATCGGGATGAAATTTTGCTTAAATATATTTTACACATTAGAAATATTTAATACTAATAATCGGCAAAATCAGCCCAATTAAATAAAATATAACAGAAAAATAAATTGCGTCCGATTGTCCATTTGACATCGAACCAAATGTGATAGCTCTTAAACGCCTGGATGTAGAATAACAAAATTTATTAGATATATCTTTTGGGTACAAACAAATTTTAAGTTATTTGGATGTAACGTTTTTCAAGATAGTCGAAACGGAAATGTGACATGCCCACATTTGTTTGTTCTACTCAATAAAAACAGAACCAACAAAAAATGTCAATATTTTATACAATACAAAATATTTTAATGTACAATAATTAAAAGCAACATCTTAATGTACAAACATACATACATATAATTTTAAAGGTTTACTTTTATATACTGAAACTGGCTAATCATATCAAAATTGTTTAACAAAATTAATTGAAAAATGTTGACACAAAAGTGGCTGTCGCTTATTAGGATATGAAAGAAAAAATGTTGTTAAAAATTAACAGCAACTGCGTGTTTTGATTGTGACTTAAAAAATAAATAGAAAACGTGATAATCTCTTCAATATTTATATATTTGTAATAGATAATAAAAACATACGTACATACATACATATGTATGTACATATTATATATGTATGTATGTATGAAATAAGAAGTAGTAACCATAATTTACGTTTTGCCATAACAATCTTTTAAAAAATATAATTTTAAAGAGTTTTGAGCCATTACATGTGCCACTATGTTAAACCACATTTTGTTTTATTATCTGTTTGTACAGACATACATACATCATTATAATTTTAAACCACGTTTATGTACATATTTCATTTACTACTTATGTACACCCAGAGAATAAACATGGTTGAGTATGGCCACGGTAATATTATCAAAGGCAATTTTTAAATTCTATGATTATTGCAATCGTTATATGATTGTCACAATCATAATATGGTTGTAGTCATATTTTACGTTAATACCATGGTCATATATATGGTTACAAGAATGATTAAATGATAATCATAAATATGATGATTTTAGAATATATGATAACCATAATCTGAAACCATCATATTCATATTATCCGTAACACAGTTTATAGTTTGGACAAACATATAATGATTCTTGCAACCATATATATGATCATGGTATTAACGTAAAATATGACTACAATCATATTATGATTGTGACAATCATATAACGATTGCAATAATCATAGAATTTAAAAATTGCCTTTGATCATATTACCGTGATCATACTCAGCCATGATTTTTCTTTGCGTGTATGTAACACTATTTCCTAATACCAAATATAAACACACATCTTAGAACAGAAACCCCAATCTGTAAGGTCTCAGGTAAGGAAGAGAAATCCTTTAAACAAATACGATTAAATGTGTCTTAAACCGTCTCCCTTGGTGCTGCTAATGAAAACAATTAACGTCATCATTAGACACTCTTTATGAGGGTTAAAGCGAGCAGCAGCAATATAAAATTGTAACGCAGCAGATAAAGAAATATAACACCAACAATTGCACAAATATATTACCAACATTTAAAAAGAGTTATTTAATCATTAATTAATGTGAAAAAAGGGCAAAACAAAAAAATTGCAATCGTTTAAGAAAACGTCGAACAAAGAGAATCAACACAAATGTGGGGTAACATGTTTGTATATATATGTATGTGTGTGTAAATATAAAATCCTTAAGGGCATACAAACGCAGGGCAAACCATTAAGAGCGCTATATTTGGCTGTGTCAAATCTTATACATATACCCTTCACCATATGTGACCCATTCGATCCAAATGGTTTATTTAAAAATGTCTGTAGTTTACTCCGAAGCTGCAAAACAATAATTTTTTGTGTAAAAAAAGAGGTGGTCGTCTTTTTTTGTTATATCCCAGCCGGTTATTGACGAAATTTGCCAGTTTTCTATACCGATTTTCTAGGGAATATTTCCAAAACTTTAATATAACATACAATTCTGGGTGACTTATGGGAGCTACGAAAACTTGATTTTAAACAAAACATTGACAGTCGGCCAGACGGAGAGTCGGGCATGGCTAAATCGTTTTTCCTATCTATAAGGATCCAGAATATATATATATTTTTAGGGTCGCAAACGAATATCGTAGAAATTACAAACGGAATGACAAACCTATATGTACCCTTGTCACATGTGGTGAAGGGTATAAAAATACATGAGACTGCTTGGCACATAATAGGCAAAACACCGGGTCTGCCATAAAAAGGGGTAAGAAGCTCTAGCACATTTTTGCTTTTTTCTTAAGAAAATAAAAGTTGACGAGTTCTTGTTCGTAGCACGTTTGAGAAAAATACAAAAATACAAACAAACAAAATTATGAATGAAATTAAATGTATGATTATTTTAAATAAACACCAGAAAAAGTATTTCGACTCAAGGGTGGTCCCACTACGACTGAGTTTGTGCGCCCACCAACAATTACCAATATGTTGAGTAGTAACGCACAAACACGTGAAGAGATTTTGTGGCATCAGTGCGGTTGGTTGATTGGTTGGGTATTAATTTCTGTTATTAGATTGTTATTGTTTTCTTTATTTCACAATGGTTTCCCAAAAAAAAAAAGAAAACAAAAGCAATTAGGAAAATGCAACCACATTTATCGAAAAAAAATTTCTTTATTATCTTAAGAAACATTTTCAAAATATTGAAAATACATCAATGAAAATACATTGTGGATACAAATAAATAAATAAAAGAAATCGAAAACAAAACAGAAAAAGGGAAAAATTGACAACTATCGATCGCCGAAGTCGAATGCACCAGATTTGTAGGTTGTTTGTATATTGGGAATTATTAGTGTTATTAAAAGAAACATTATGATTAATGATGTTAATCGCTATAGACAAATACATACATATGTATCTATGTATGTACTTGTACTTGTATACATCAGTAACCGTTGACTCAGAGGAAACCTAATTTAAACTTCGTGTTTGTTGGGAAAAAGACAAAAATTACAAAAATCTAAAGTAAATAATATATTAAGTACTTCGTAGTTATGGTAAGAAGTCACTAACTTACAGTACGTGGGTTGTAGCAGATATTATAGTTTCGGAAAATCTGTATTTCCAGCTTTTGCTTTCTTTTCATAGAAAATAGTTGAATACCAGCAGAGTTGTGGTACTCTTCCCCAACCATCCTTAACTAAAAATGTATACATACCAACTTCAGTTTTTTAATTTTCGTTTTTCATTTACCTATTTCGGATCTTTTTCATTCATTTTAATATCGTATAACAGAGTTACTCATACAGTTTAAGAAATATGGGCGGCCGTTTTAATTCTTTCGATATGCGATAACATAAATTCATTTATGTTGTGGGAGGTGTCACGCCCAATGTTCGAATCGCTTTCATTTGTGGGTGTAATTCAAATTTGGTTGAAGAAATTTTATTTTTAAAGTTCCACAGATATTAATTAGGTTGGGCAAAAAATATCGATATACCCATATATAGAGATAGTAAATAATTATGTTTAGTAGAAGGCGTCTGAGAAAATCGAAATTGTCAATGAAAGCAGTTCCTACTGTTCCTTTCTGATTTGATTACCAGTACCACACTATGAAATATGTACTCTTCAACAGTGTAGACTGCTAAGGCTGTAGAAAAATTGGCACAAAATTTAAATTAAAAAGAAAAATTTTTTTTTTTTTGATATATCGATATATTTTGCCCCACCCTAATACATACATACATTTTAGATAAGGAACGAACCTCGCATATCGTTCGTTAATATGCACTAAAACTACACAGTTACTACACGTCACTTAAAAAAAAAACACACTTATCCAAGAAGTATGTATTCTTCACACATCCATACTTATGTACATACTTACATCTGTATATGTAGATGAACATGTACATGCATACGAATTTGTAAAGTTAATAAGCCTAATGAAGGCAATATTATGCATTCTGAGGATACAAAGATGTATCTATTCCATTCATGATCACTGATGATCGATCGTTGTGAGTATGAAGGAATGAAGAGGAAAGAAATCACAATTCATAATTTTATCGGCATTCTTTTGTCTTTTGTTGTTTCATTTTTTTTTCGATATTTACTTAGTCTTGTATCTTCAATATGAAAAGAAAAAAAAACAAAGAGTAGCTGGTAGCAGTTGCTTCTTTGTTTTGTTTGTATTTTATTATTTATTATAATTTTAAAAATGTTTTATTTTTCTCTTTTTTTTAAATTGATTTTTGTTTACACAATTACCAACAATATTTTATAATTTTTTTATAAACAGATAAAACGGTATCTTCGAAATACCGACAAGTTATTGAAAAGTAAACAAATCAAAATTATTATATTTTTTTTTTATAAAGAATGGTTACACTTTTTTGGTGTCTATTTAAATTTTCAAGATATCTTTTGTTTGAATTCCAAAGAGTGGTTTCTTGGCATACATACATATGTACATATTTTGTATATACATACATACATTACTTATTTACATATGTATGTATGTAATTAAAATGTTAATAAACTAGACTTTTTTAAGTTATCTGGTACCTTTACATTTTTTGACGATAGAAGTATTTGAAAAACATTATTAAATTTTTAAGTTCAAAAAGAATGGAAAATTTATTTTATTACTTAACAACAAAAAATTAAATATGAAATGTTGTACCAGAGTGCAAAATGTTATACTATAGTTAACATATTAAGTTTATATTAAAGTGGCAAACAAAATTAATTATAACTTTGGCCAGTGACTAATAAACCCCAAACCGCCTGCTTTAGAATATTTATTTTACATTAAAACGGCATAAAATTTTCCAATTCACACGATGAATTGATTCTGTTGACATTTGAAAATGATAAAAAGTAAAACAATAGAATGGAATTGTGTGAAAGATATCGATGACACCCGTTTCATTTTTGTAAAATATCAAAACAAAAGCAACAATAAAACGAAAACTTCATTAAATGGACCACAGAATCACACAATAGCCGCTACTGGCCACACACGTACACACATTTAGCAAATTTATTTTAATTATTATTATTATATTCTATTTGTATTTGTAATGAGTTGCCAAACTATAATCCCAATAAATTTATTATTATATCAAATAAAAGAGTAATAAATACAATGAAAACTCTTACTTATTCTGTATGTGTAAGAAACATACAGAATCATGCACCCGGTAGTTCTTTGCTCTTTCTGTAAATCTGTTTGTTGAGCGACGAGTGTTTAATGTAATTGTTTTATATATTTAATTTAAGCAATTGGGCCAAACATTAATGTGACACGCCCACCTTGCCTGCATGAGGCGTATTCTTTTATAAAAATATTTTTTTCTTCAAGTTTTATGCATAAAAGTGATATAAGTATTAGTAGCGGGTATATAAAATTTGGCACATTAATACATATATTCGTTTCCTTTGGCAAGAAATATTGCTTCCACTTGTTTTCAATTGACGTAGAAAAAGAAATTATGAGTTAAGGCCCTGACTGACTATCAGATTTAGTC
>NDXZ01031342.1:0-16726 GCA_003055125.1 Paykullia maculata
CCGTCAACGTATTTATAGTCCCCAAGCGATTGTCATCTTTCCGTTGGAATATGTTCAACATGCTTTTAGGCATTAAAATTTATAAGTCGTATACTGTACATATTTGGTCGTATAATTTTTATAAAAATGCTTTTTCTTCGAATGCGGAAAAATGTTTCTATAAAAAAAATTAAATAATGCATATTAAAAGAAATTCTTTTTATGCAATTTAAAATGCTGTAATGAATGGGAATGGTATATTTTTACCCAAACTTGCATAAGTAATATAAAAAAAATATTTTTGTTGAAAATATATGTCTTTGAAAAAAATTTAAAAGTAATTAAAATATGTAAGTTTTTTCTGAAAATATTAAATATTTGATGGGACATTGTATTTTTTTTAAATAAAAACATAATTTTTTATCAGCTAAATTTTAAGCGTTGCCGTTTCAACGATTAGAAGTTCTGCATTTTCCATAAATTTTAGTTGCACAAATTATTTAATAATCACATCCATTTTTGTATAGATTTGCAAAAAGAAAATAAAAAGAAGAACTTATTCGACCAATTTTAACGTAATATCAGTTGCTTAAGATACATTTATTTTAATATTTATTTATATTTAGCCGACCACCATTATAATGAAATCACATAAATGAAAACAATATACCATTGGTTGCTTATCGTTAAAGTGGCGGTCGGCAAAGTACAGGACTCCTATTTCCCAAAATGGTTTAAATATGAGTCGCGTGGTCGGTACAACGTCAAATGCCGATCTTTTTATTTGTAGCCGTTTAAAAACTCATTTTTTTAAAGTCTTAATTGCAAAGTTTTTGTAAACATTTGTAATATTTTATTACTACAAATGGAACTGTGTAGCATTTTGAAGCTTTCAAAAGTTGATTTTTACCAACATAGACGGATATTGCTTTATAAACTTTCCACACAAGATAAAAAAGGAAACAACAAAATTTCTTATATCCTTGCCACCTATGGTGTAGAAAATAAATATCGTTAAATTATTCATTCCAAATATTTTGCTTTGCCTTAAAGGACAAGGGATCATTTGTAAATATTTTAATCTTTTTAAAGCTTCTGTGCCTTTTCCAAGATCTCATCTATCACATTTCTTACTTGAAAGGCCATCCCAAATAACATTTTAATGTCCCTTAAAGACAAACACAACGTTTTTTTTTTCTTTTCCCCAAGTTGACGTCAATCAAAACCCCAATGTTTTGAAATCATTTAACATGTGTCATTCTTAAGGTTTTTTTTACAAATGACCTTCCCTTTCCAATGTTTATAAATAAATTGTCTTTAATATTTCTTTTGTATAGAATTTTGTTTTTGCTTTAAAACAATTCAAAGTCATATATTTTTGTTATACACATTAATAGTATGAAAGAAAGAGGATGTCATTAGTTTTAATAATATTAAACACACAAACACATATATATACAAGCAAACATATATTAAATAGTATTAAAAAATTAAGCATAAGGAAAAGTGTGTAAAAGTGTCATTACGGTATTTAACACATACATTCAAGTTACACGAAATGTTTATCTGAGACAATATTTCGGTTAAATATATGAATACGAATTATATTATCACATTGATTATGTTATAGGCTTATAAATGAACTGCTTGTTAAATTTTTTTTTTAATTGGAAATTAAGTACAAAGGAAATATTTATCCGAATAAAATGTGAAATATTGTTCAAATTGACTACATCATAAATATTTTATTTAATGATATAAAATGATCAAGTTTTTTAGTTGCTGTCGAAAAATGTTTGGTTTACCTCCCTTCTTTGCAAAGAAAAACTTTTATATTGATTAAGGCATTTTAGATATTTTTTTAAATGATTCCCCGATTACTTAAAACGTGTTAACCAGGGATAAACAAAATAATAAAATTGCCTTTTTTAAAACTATTGGATATAACAATCACCAGTTTTGGAAGTTTCCAAATGCCAATTAAGCGGCAATTTTGGCATTGCAAATAACCCAATAAATGAAAACTTCTTCAAAGGTAACACACTAGTCACCTCTAATCATACAATATGCACTTTGATCATTAATAAGGTTTTCGCCATCCATCCTTATTATTAAAAAGCAGTAGTTTTATTTAGGATGTTATTGTTATTGACTTTCTTTAAAGAGTTTCTTAGCGAAATATAATTGGCTCATAAAGCATAAGATTCCAACATGCTTTTTACGATTTATTCTTGAACTCACATTTGGATTTTTTCCTAACAATTTGGGAGCTGTGAGCGACTTTCTACATATGGAAAAAGGAACCTAAGATTGCTTGGTAGTTCAGTATAAGTTTAAGGTCGTATGGTGGCCCCAAAAGGGTGGGTCAACCATTTCACTTAGAGACAGATCTGTCCATTATGATTATCCCTGAAAGAGAGAAATAATACGGGTTAGGGAGGATAGTCGAGTATAGAGGTGGTATAGGATACTAAGAAGTAAAAGCCGAAGAAGTTATATCGTCTTCTGCCAAGTACATCAGCATCGGCATAACAAGTGTTCCACGTGGTTTTTCTGCATCTTTGCAAAGACGGCAAGAGTCAACTGGCCGTTTGTCCAATTTACCGGAAGTGATCTAATATTGCAGTAAACGGTCAAAATACCAGAAAACTATTTCAGGTATCTTTTTTCTATAGGCAGAAAGGCGTAGTACCTGCCAGCCAATGCAGCCTGACACAGAAATTTTGGCTTCATATCCTTCTCGCCGCTAATTTTCTGGCGGATCAAGTTTGCGGCTACCATTATCGCAAATATTTCCGCTTGGAGTACACTACAGCGATTGCTTAGGCTAAACGATTTTGAAATTTCGAATGATTCACTGAAGATACCCACTCTAGAACCATACGGTGTGAATAAAATCTTATTGCTAAAGACATGCTTTAAATTAGATCAAATTAAACAAGCTATAACTATAAATGCAAGTATTATAACAGTATATTCGATAAAGACTGTGAAGAAGTTATTTTTTACAAATTATTAACAAAAAATACAAAACCAGACTTCAAAAATATCGAAATAAAATTGCAAGAAAAAATTGTATTAATATATAGATATTTTTGCCCAACCCTATTATCAACATACAAATGTATCTACGTGTGTATATGTAATATTGATTGAATACATTTTTATGAAGAACTCTTTTACATTGAAATTTCCTTAAGTTTTAGATTTTGCAAAGAACAAACAAAATTGTGTTTGACACTTTGTCATATGACATTAAATTTGGGAAAAGCAGAAAACTTTTTTTCTAAAATTTCTTTGCAACACTTTTTAACAATCGTTTTCAACTTTGAAACTAATAAACTTTTTTAAATTTTTAGAAAGTAAAACCCTTTGTCAATCCCTTTGCAGCATCTGCTAAACTTACTCATGCAAAATCTCTTTCTAACTTTTATTGCTGCGAAAGCAAACAAAAAGTATAAATAATGCATTGATTTTCTCCAAATATTATTTGCACATTTCAAAACCATTTCAAGAAGAAATAAAATTTTATCGACAAATTTGTTGGCGCTGCAAACAAATGAAATCGTTTTGTTAAGGAGTTTTTACTTTTGTTTTAGCCAAAAACAAGAAAACAAAAACCTTTTACGGGAACATTTTGCTTTTAAATAATAATCATTTATTGACGCTATTATGCACAGACACACACACTGGCACTTAAGTACATTTCCACACATGCATTCATTCATTCATTTCGATAAACATTCTAGTGTGTTTGTGTAAGTGTTAGCGGTTACCATACTGTGCAATTGCAGGAGTGCTTGCGTGTGTGGGTGTGTGGGCATATTAGCTCAGTTTATTTGTTGTTTCCCTGCCATTTTACATTCGAAATGAGGAAATTGAAATGTTCACACGTTTCACACATTTCATTTATACAAATTAGCATAATAGAGTTTTTACTCGCAACTACGTATGTTTGTAAGTATAATTGGGTTTTACTAGTCTTTTTTCAGAAGCAACATTCCAACAGAAATATATTTTTGTTGTTTTTTTTTATTGAAATTGCAAAGCATATGGTCATGTGTGCATTAAAGCTTTGTTGGCGGAAATGTGTGCAAAATTTTGTTTTTATAGACAATTATCAACATTGAGAAAAATCGACTAATTTGTTTTGTTAGTATCTGTTAGCGGAGAAAAACAGATGTGCCTGGTACTTCTAATATCCAAGTACATATGTACAATTTAAAGTGCGTATGTGTGCACAATAGCAATGACATGGCAATTCATTTTATATGTTCAAAGTTTAAACTTAAATGATTATGGCTGAGAATGATTGAGTCTTCCATGTATGTGTTCAACAAAGTATTTAATATTTCAAATGCGTTGTGTCTAATAAAAAATAAACGAAAAATAAGTGAAAACGATTTTGGGTATCTTTGTTTTAATTTATACAATTTCTATGCATTTTTCTTGAAAATTTTCTACTTTCACGTCCTTTCACGTTAATTTATTTTTATTTTTTTATATAAAAAATAATATTTTAAAATTTGTTTCCTTAAATAAAAAGTTTTTAATACTTATTATAAAATTATTTAATATTTTAAAAAATCAAACTGACAATAAAATGTATACATTAAATGCGAAAAAAAATGTATAAACATATACATATATGTATATATCTTAACTTAATTTTAATTCACTTTAAAAAAAAATAAAATAAAATTATACCTGTTTAAAATTAAATTTTTTAATTTTTTAAATATATTTAAAAAATTCTTGACATATTTTTATTTATTTTGTTTATACCCTTCACCACAGGTGACAAGGGTTTATGTATATAAATTTGTCTTGTCCATGAGAAGGGGCTCTGCGGCGTTTTTCTGTGGTTCAGAACCCAGAGTTGCTCTGGGGGAGGGATTGGTACGTGCAAGAATACATAAGTGGGTGGATTCCTTGAACCTGGAGAGGTGGGAGAAGACAACTACTTGTAGGCAGACTAGTATGGCGCTCAAAGAGCGCCTAAGCAGGAGAGCAACAAGGTTACTTGGATATAATCGGAGCACTCTGAGTTAGTTGACTGCATTGGTAACAGGACACGGTAATTTCAGATATCATCTGGCCAAGGTGAAAATCGAGGAAGATGATATTTGTAGACTGTGTCTAAAAGAGGTTGAGACAGCAGCACATGTTGTATGTGAATGTCCAGCTTTGGCCAGCATTATACTGAGGATCACACACTTGATGTGGGCGAGATGGAAAACCTCAGCCTGAAGCAAATGCTGGCAATTACAAATGACTCCATGATGAGAAAGAAGGTCGACAACTACCAGTCGACTGTGTTACATTATTAGAGTATAGAAAAAAGTCTTGGGTAAGCACGTGGCGCGATGATAGTCTGACACCCGCCATACCGGTCAGTGGTCCGAATGTCACTGGGTTACGAAGGAGGTCGAAAAGGCACCCGGGATAATAGTGGTCTGCTTCGGTTTTCCTCCTACAGGATAATAAATAGTCATGTCCATCTGTCCGTCTGTTGGAATCAAGTTTTCTCAGCCCTGCGATGTCTTACGAACCCGTTACTGATATCAAACAATTAGAAATTTCCCCGAAATTCTTACTATAGAAAATCACCAAAATTCGACAATTTACGAGGTATAAGCAAAAAAAATTGATTGTACTGTTGTAGCCCAGTATAATCAATTGGATATTTTACTTATTTAAAGCACATAGTTATATAATATTTTAAAAGTATTAATTCATATAATTCCTGATTTATATTCTAAAGGGCTGCTTTATTTGTTAATGGTAAGTAGTTACTTAATGACATTAATTGTAATTTTTAAAAGGAAGAATCTCGGGTTTATTTCTGATAGTTTTATGTCAGTAACGGGTCCGTAGAACATAAGAGAGCTGAGAACAGTTGATTTTAATAAATGGACAGACTGACAAAATTACAGAAGAACAGACGGACATGGTTAAATTTGCTATTAAGATTTATCATATATAGTAAAGCGCAGAGTATAATTGTTTCACTTCAGCCAAAACGGTTATAATAGGCAATTCTTAATATATATATAAATGACAACCTTTTTTATATAAGAACTCTATTAATTGCACGTTCTGTTGGTGAAATTAAACGAAAATTTTTGAAAATAACTTTTCAAATAAAATTAGCAAATAATTTGCTTAATATTTTGAAATTTCAGTAAGATTTACCAAAAAAAAAAAATTCACTTCAAAACTGTTTCTAAGTGGCCTTGCTCTTATACAAAGGTATTATATGGTCACCTTGAATAATTAAAACTATCTTATTTTTTTAATAATATCCACGTAAAAAAAGTGTTTTGCAAAACATAAATTATTTTAATTTTATATAAATTTCAGACAAATTATATTTTTATATTTACTGCTGCTTACAAAACCATATAACCTTGCTTTTGCCTCTTACTTTCACACATTTTTTTTTAACTTTTCATTTAGGATTTTGCTTTATTATGTCAATATTTACTCCCACTTCTAAGTTATCAACCTATAATGCCAAAGTTAAACACAAACATATTAGGAAAGTACTCTAAAGCTCTTAATGAAGGCAAATGAAGCTTAAAATATGCGTTTTAAAATATCAGCAAACAAAATGCAAAATCATTCTAAAAGTGCCACCAACAAAGAAACAACACAAATAATTATGCCAAATAAGTAAGACATTATCATTAGTTTATTCTTTCTTTATGTGTGGGTATGTGTGTTTGCGTGGGTAGGGATTTCTAAAAATATCAAATTATTTGCTTTTTCATGTTTTTAACTGAATAATTTTTCCCTTTTTCTCTCTTTCACTTATATTTATGTTGACATAACTAAAACACATTGTTGACAAAATACTTAACAACAATCAAACAACAGAAGACAAATTCTTTACGAGTAAAACATGTTTTTGTTAACATACACACAAACTTATATTAATTTACACTTTCCTGCACTCTCAACTACTTTCAATACCAAGTCATACAATAGAGAGCAGAATACAATCTGGCAGAAAAAAATAACCCAAAAACTACTTGTAAGCAAAAGTATAAAAACAAAATGCAAAAATAAAATGAATCGAATATAAAAGAAAAGAAATCGAATGAATACAATTTTTTTTAAAAAATCCAAAAGAAGAAGACTTTTTTTGTTTTGAAGTTTGCTTGCAAATTTTTAGTAAACTCTTTGAGAGTGTGAGTAAGAGTGAGTATTTATTTGTTGGGTTTTTTCTATTGTGTTGACAGTAAATGTTATTATTGCACTTGGGGGCTACACAGTTGGTTTTGTGTTGGTTATGCGGCTGTTGTTGGTGAAATTGTTGTTGCTAACAACAAGAACACTTCTGTTGGCATTAGGAAGCTTTTTTTGGAATTTTGTTTTATATGTAGTTTAGTTTAAAAAAAGTTATTGGAATTTGTTTGGGACTTTTACATTTTTATGGTCTACAAAATAACAATGGAAGAGCAGCCACAAAAAAAGTATTGTCTAAAGCAGGGATTCCCAATTAGGTTTTATGTAACATTTTACAAAAAAAGAATAATTTAAAAAAATTTTGAAAAATATTTTATAAGGCACAATTTTCACCGAAAATTATTTGTAAATTATCAAAAAAAAAGGAAACTTTAACAAATGATTTTTTTATATAGACAATTTTGCAAAGCCCTTTCAAGAATAAGAAAAAACATAACAAAAATTATTTATAAAAAGGGAATTACAATAACAAGATCTACCGGGCCATTATAAAATGATTGCTGTATAGAGGCATTTATGAAGCTCCTTTTGCGTTAAATATTTTTAACCAGCAACCCTGTTTTATAACTGCCTGCTAGCAGACGAAGTCTCTAATGACTTCTACAGACGATGTCAAAATGAAATGAGATTAAGACGATGCATCATCTTCTTTGTCACTGTCTGGCTTTAGTAGGGATTTGGTAGACATCCTTACCTAGAAAGCAGCTTCCTGCAATACTAAATAAGATTTTTTTGTATTCATATTTGCCAGTCATATAATTTTGGTTTAGAGTTGCCAATTTAGTGTTTTTTATGACAGATCCAACAGATAAGAATTTCCAAACTTAAACTTGGGGTCATCAAAATGTATTATTGGTATTTGATTGATTAATGTAATCCAGTCCAAACACATTAATTTGGGCTGACACTATTTTGTGTTTTATTATCAAACCTTTTTCTTTAAGTGCAAGTGCTTGCAAGAAAACAAAACGACAAAATAGTGTCAGCCAAAATTAATATGTTTGGACTTGATTACATTAATCAATCAAATACCAACAATACTTTTGGTGACCCCAAGTTTAAGTTTCCCCCCCATCAGTGGTAAAGAACTTAAAACAAGCAACCACGCATTAAAGCAATAGAATATTCACATTCCAAAGGCCAATCTACCAAGCAACAGTTTAGTGAACACAATATTAAAAGGACATCAAAGTAAATTTGGTGACCCCGACTTGATCCAAAATCGTTTAAGATTTATTTTTATATTTTTTATATATTTATTTTCTAACTCAAGCATGTTTTCCTATTTAATTTCGGGCAACACTGATTTGGATCTTTACCGATTTCGGTTTAGATGCCATTTCCTCAGACCAGCTACGATGCAAGTAGGACAATATTGATTTAACCTTACCTCTTATAACATTGGGGCCCCAAACAAATAAATATTGTGCGGAATTCAAGGAAAGTTTATAAAAAAAAACTTTCTATAAAAACAGAATTCATCAATCATTTTTGATTCGAGCAAAACCATCTACTTTAAGATCCAAAAATTTTAACAAAATTTTCTTAAAAAGTTTTTGGCCAGTTTTCTTTAAATTCCTTTACCTTAAGATTTTTTAAAAATTAAGGATTTTTACATAACTTAAAAAAAGCCTCTTTTATTAAAAAATTCCCCCTAATTGGCAACTCCATGTCATAATATTTTTTTCCTTTTTAAATTGTTAACTCTTTTTCTAATACTTGTAAAGGTATATAAAAATCGCATTCCAAATGTATGTAAATGTGGTTAAGTGTGTGTGTGTTTTATTATTTTGCATATCAGCATATTTCCTTAAATTCTTTATTTCTGTGATTTCTTTGGCCTTCTTCCTGGTAGGTTAGGTTTTTGTATGTATTTAGTTAACAACTAAATGTGTAAACGGATTTCCTTCATTTCCGTTTTACTAACAATGTCTTCTGACATTTACCTACATGTGATTACATACTTAAGTGTATGTGTGTGTGTGTTTAAATATGTATTTATATAATGTTAGTATAAGCCTGTTTGTTTTCTACTCGTTTGCTTAAAACGTTTTTTCTCTGCGAAATCAAGTTGTTAAGCCACTTTATATTTGGTTTTATAACTTTCAATTGTTGTTGTTGTTTTTTTCTTTTCTTCTTATTAAGTTTCTTGCTATTGTTATTGTAATGTGTAAGCGTTTATTTTTTTCTTTTTTTGCATACATACATATATTGTTGTTGTGTTGAAGGTATTTTGCATTAGGTGTTAAGGTGTCTTTATCTTAACTTCCTTTTTTTGTTTAACTTTAGTTTATGGTTTTTTTATTTTTTTATTTTAAAAGAAAGTATAAGAAGTTTAATGTTTTATGCCGCATTTTTTTACTTGTTATTGTAATAAGTGTAATAATGTTGGTATTTTAAGCGTTTTGTTAAAAGTTTTTTGTTACCATTTCAAATTTGAAACCTGCTTAATGACTAAGGCTCGTTAGGTTTAAATGAGTTGGTATTGTTTAGCGCAATAAAAAATGTTGTGTTTTTATCTTAAGTTTTGAACTCATTTAAGAGTTGAAAAGGAATAGGAATAAAATTTGATTACTTTTTCCCAATGTCTTCTTTTTATTACTTTTATTAGTTCTATCTATAACTTAGCAGTTATTTTAATAGTTTAACTTTAGAGTTTATCAGTAGCAACATATAATATTTTATGACTAGTTTTTGTTTTAATTAGTAGGGCATGTATAGGGTGATGCTACTTTAATTTGTAAATTAAAAAGTTGACAATAAAAAATATTTCGATATTGACTTTCAGTTTTGAATAATACACACCACTCAAGGCGTTAAAAAAAACTCAATTGTTTTATAGAAATAACAATTCTGTAAAAGCAATTCATATCATAGGAAAAAGTTAACCAAATGGTAGTTTTGATGGGCCAGGATTTGACGATTTTTAAGCCGAAGTTATTCATCATCCTTAAGTCTAAGGAGAAGCGTTAGGGATTTGAGAATTCGTATGATGTCAGACAGACAGACAATCATCGGACATACTTAGTCTCTTATGAGATAATGTCAGCATTTTTAATAGGATGGGCTGGGTCTCTTATTGGGATGTCTGTCCGCATTAAACACCATGTTGGTGGCCATGTCCTTTGTCAAACAAAAAAGTTTGACATGTGTTTATAAAACAGAAATTCTGTAATGGCATCTCAGAGAATAAGTTGCCAGAGAAGAGACTAATTTATAAGCTTAAATTACATTTTCCTCCCCCTAAAAAATATTTTTTTTCTCAAATTGAAAAATTGCTGATAATGCTGATACTTAGTAGTATAGTTTCTGTGCACTGTTTGAATATATAATAAATTCTTTCATTCACACAAGGAACCATCGCTTTTTTTATTTTCAGTAATCATTTATTCAAAATAATTAAGCCTGTACACTTGATCCTAGATGTGGGGCTGCCAGGAAGGCAATCTTTGATAAAAATTTACTTTTTACCAACTAGTAAGATAATGATCGGCTATCCATGCCTTGCTGGCTTATGGGATACTGTTGTCAATGTTTGGTTCCTGCAGCTCACGGACACAAACTGAGTTGTTTGGAGAAAGGTCCTTTAATGATTTTAATGAAGGCATAAGATCTCAAAATAGACAGAACTATTGGATTCATTAGTTTTTTTGTGATCTGTGTGATCATAAGGCATGGATCAATTCGCTAATTAGAATATACTTTTTGTGACCATAAACCCACAATTATTAATTTATGGTCATCCAAAGAATTTGGGAATTTTTACGAGTTCTTTTGGTTCATTACCAAATAGGTTATATTTGACACCAAATCTGAATATGATCACAAGGGAAAACGCAAAAAACGACAGCGAAGTACAGGAAAACCTTGCCAAACATAACGTAAGAAATTTGAGAAGAAGCGCAGACCACCGAGATGCCTGGAAATTCATTCTTAAGTCGTTCAGCCAATGACCTACGTGGGTCGCTATAATTGGTCAACTAAGAAAGTAAATACTTTCAATGAAAATACAAAACTTCAATTAAACCACCCTTTTTAAATTAGTTTTTCTTTATTTTACTTCATTATAGGAAACAAAGTTTTAGTTACTTTGTGCAAAAACGCTACACTTTTTTAACCATTTAAGACATTTAAAAAAACTCCACGACAGAATTCCATGTTTCCTAGGTTTTTTACTTAAGTTTAAAATTTTCTTTGAGATTTAGTTGCCATAAATAACCAGAATTAGTGATAAAACTAAAAATAGTAAAAACCATTAAAAGAGTTTAATTAACAAAACAATAAAGAGAAGAGAAACTTTAGCCGAGATGCACACAATGATTAGCAAAGATTTTACTAAGAGAATTTCCTTTTTTATTGGTGTTTAAGCGCATTAAACTAAAAACACAACAAAAAAGAAGTTAAAGGAAAATAAAAAAAAATTTACTTTATATATAAGAATTATTCTCTAATGGGTATAAAGAAAAACAAAAAGATAAATAAACATAAAATCAACAAAATAAAATGAAAGATGTGAAATTAAATAAATAATATTTTTTCATCTTTTTGTTATTTGTTTGTTTCTTACTTTCATACATTTCTTTTAACCGGATGGATGCACTAAACAAGCCAACAAAATTTCTGCTCATTAAGGTAAATATTCAGAAAGAAATTCGAAATTGTGTTGGAAGAAAAAACGATACAAGTTACAGGAAGCTTACCAGGAATTATTACAATTTTATGTTTTATTTTTTATTTGTTTTTTTCCTCTTTGAAGATGAAAGGAGTAAATGGATAAAGTTTCATTAGCATAAAATAAATGATATTTCTACCACAAAAAAAAACAACTTGGATTTATATTTCAAAAAGTTTAAATTACAAGTTTGTCACTTAAAAATAAAGGAAAAAAGTTTAAATTTGTTTGTGTTTGAAGTATATTTATTCGAAAGAAAATATCGTTCGCATTTTGTGGTCCAGGCAGTTAAAAAGTTTTTAAAAAGATATTTGGAAATTATTGAAATAGAAATAATGTGGTGATATTAGTAAGTTCTTAAATTTTATTTTATTTTTATTTATTAAGATCAAACTAAGAAATGAACACACAGTTTCATATGTTTTCAAATATAATTGTCTCAGATTTGGTAGCCGTTTAGACCCTAAAATTTTTTCAAAAGACAAAATGACACTGAAAGCTTTGTATTTCTCTAATATTTTCTAGTAAATTTTATTTGAAGTTTTATATAGAGAACGCGCTGAAAATTGTTTTAACCCTAACCCTCCTGACGCCGGTACCCCGGTACCAGAAGGAGCTTTAAAGTCAACTATCTCTTAAGCAACAAAAGATACAAAGTTGGGGTTCCAGAAGGTAATTGTATTCTAAGGATTTTTATCATTTTAGGCTTTCTTAATTTGTTTGGATCGGCTGTGGAGCAACCGAAAATCAAATAGTCCTTATCCTCCTAATAATGGTACCTGGGTACCCGTATATTAAGTAAAAGCATTTTGTATAGAAATTATATAGATAAGATTAATTAACGAAGTACATTCACAAAAAAAATTGTATTTAACATTATAATAACAATCTTGGGAATCCCCGAACTACAATGTAAATCAGTGTGTTGATATTCAAACCGCAACAGAAAATTAACGTTCCCGGGTACACTTATCAGGAGTCTACGTACAAAAATGTTGTCAGTACGGTAAGGGTTAAAAGAAAACAAGATAATCTTCCTTTTATTAAAACAAAATACATCTTTTGATATAAAAATTAATATTAACACTTTTGTAGTCCTCGATATGGCTCAAAACTTGCAAGAACATTAAACTCTAGTGTATGGCTGCTTTTAAAAACTAAGGTCCGTACAAGGCTATGTAAAGCCTATTTCCAATCAACATGAGTTAATAAAATTTTATCCATTATTTATCTAAAATTGAGTCAAAATATTTCTTTCTATTCATTTGCAAGATTTTAATTAAAAAGTTTAAAAAAAATTTAGCTTTTTCCTCAATCTGTCTGTAGAAAACATTTTCACGGCCAAACTTTTTAGCAAATGTTTAATGTATTGAAATAAAGCTAAATTAGAAGATAGGAAAAAAAAACCTATAGAAACAATTGTGAAACAAATGTCATATAAAACGTGTATGTTTTTATTTTAATAAAAAAATTCTAACAACAAAACAGAATTATACGCAAATTAGCCACTAAACCTCATATAAAAGATGTATAAGCAAGAATTCAAACAAATTGAATGAGAATTCTGACAAATCCAAAAAACATTCAAAAATTTCTCCAAGAAACCAAAAAGCAATTATTTCTTATGAATGAGATTTGTTTTTCTTTTTCCCTTATACCTTCGCCTAACCTTCGGTTAACACTAAATGTACATGTAAGGGCTTATACGTACAAAATTTTTGAACTTTTTTAAGAAATAATTTCAAAGTCTACTGATGATCGGGTATAAGCACCAGTGAAATGCAGCATATACACAGCTTGAAACTAACAACAAACCATAAAAATTAACACAATAATGTCAATACGACAAATAAATATACTCTTGTTATAATCAAATAGAATTCATTTTATTTGGCTCAGCATTAACTATAAATATTTAAATTTTACCATAGCAATGCTTATGGTAAGAATAAACATTACAGCAACAACTTATTGCTATTAGGTTAATACATTCATACATATTTATTTTATATAACTTCTAAGCAAGTACTTAGATTTTTTTGAAACTTTAAACTTTCAAGGAGAAGGCGTTAAGCTTTCAGTTGTATAATTTTATGAAAAAACTGATTGAAATAAAAAGCAAATATATTGCACTGAAATTAAACACCTCAACTATACTTTTTACATAAATAATAAAGTTTACAAATAAAATTATTTTATGTTAGAATTTTAAAATGTTTTTGGCGAACTTTTATTTGTTTTAAGACAATTATTTTTAGTTTTATTCTGGCTCAAGATCATTTAAATTTCTTAGAAATTTAATTATTTTTTATTGTGATAATGAATGAATAATAATGTGAAAAGTAAGCTTTTGCCGACACTAAACCAGCTACGTTTTAATCATTAGCACTCTTTGATCGGTGATTAGTGTTGGATTTAAATATCATCTATTTATCTCACAGTTTATTAGGAGAAATGGTATAGTGATTGCTTGTCGCCTATATTTATATTTTCTACCACTTGATGGGTGAGAACGAAATTTTCTACAACAACTATTTTCTGCTTTTCATTTATATTATTATTCTTGATTATCACTAGTTTTCTCTTGCTCTAGCTATCAGTCAGATTGCATGAAAGCAGTTGATTGTTTTTAACAATCTTTTTGTTTTAATCATTATTTTTTGTTTTGGTCAGTATTCAACAGAATGTTGATCAGTCATGATATGATTGTCTTAGCGCGCTAATTTAGGTTTGGCTGTAAAGGAGAACCATTACTTTTAAAGAACATACACTTAATAAACTGGCTCTTCTTGTATATTTAAATAAGGTCCTATTTATTTAATGTTAATTTATTATTGGCTTTAAATATTTTTCTTTTGTTGTATTTTACTGCTGTTTGTCCTCTCATATTTTGTTATGCAATGCTGAAAGTGCCACATCTAAAGTAGTTACTTTGCTACTTCATAACTTTTAACAGTAATTCTTAAAATATAACGAAACCCTTTAATACAAAATTATTTCCTAGAAAGTTATACATTTTCAGAGAGCACATTTAATACTACAATTATCTTGTTGATGCTTACAACTAATTTTGATTTTGCGAAGCTTAAATTAAAACATTAATTTCTAACAGAAAAAATATATCAATTAAACTTTTTTTTTGCAATAAAATAAAATCCTTTTTGTTTTGTGGGAAAACAAAAATGAAATAACAAACAAATAATTTTCTTTAATTACATTTATTACGGCAACCTTTTTTAAGGTAAACCTGAGTATGTGCCTGTGAGAATAATTCTCCTTTTGATTCTTAAGAAAAACTAAAAAACAACAACCAAAATTTATAACCCAAGAGATAAATCCACTCAAGACCAAAAGATAGAAAACTCAATGGGAAAAACTGCAAAACCGAAATAATGGTTTTGGTAACAAATAGAAACATTAATTATAAAGTTTTTTTTTTATTCTTTTGCTTAATATTTTCTTTAAAGAATATGAAAATTAAGGAACAAAACAAAATGTGGAGCAAAGTTACTGGATTATAATTGCAATTAAGTTGCTTCGTTGGAAAATGTTAATGATCTTTAAGACATTTGTTAAAGTAAGAAAATAAAAATTTAAACTAGATAATAAAATAAATATTAAAATAAATAAATGATATTTGTTGGTTGAGCAATAAAAATCTTGTAAATTAAAACGAAGCCTAAGGAACCTAATTGAAATCAAGGAAATAAATAAAAAAGTAATTATTTTGGACTTTGCCATGAAAAAGGTTTAGATTTTAATGCCATCACAAGAAAAGTTAGATAAACGTAAAGAATTTTTGTGAGTAATCCTTTTTTACTTTGAAAAAGGATACGCAAATTTTTGTGGTTTTTTAATGTTTTCCGAAATTTGTGTAACAAAGCAAAAACCATTACTTTTATGAAAAATCCTTTTAAAAAAAAGGATAAAAATGGTTTTCACCTGACATAGCTAAATCGACTCAGAAAGTTACAAGTACTAAGAATTTATTTGTTTGTAGGCTTTATGTTAATATTTTTAAGATGTTGTACATGAAATGAACTCTTTTACTACTAATGGTTGTAGGTGGGGGATGTAATCAATAATAAAGTACTGATCAAATTTATATCGCAATTTACAAGTAAAGGTTTATATATGAATTATTTTAAAAATTATTTATAAAACTTTATTTTTTTTTTTTATTGTTTTACCCATATCGTCCCAATGTTTGTTTATTCGAACAGTAAATTTCATGCGTTTTTAAATGTTTTTTCTTTTTTTGTTTTAAATAAAACTTAGCTTTTTTTATAAAATTAGATGTAGTAAGAGTTAAGCTTTAAGTGTAAACCTAAAAGTTCTTAATTTTGTTACAAACTCAATCCCAAACTAGCTACGAACCACCAAGTTTGTTAAAGTTACTTGAAAAAAAAAATTCTCTGGAACAATATTTAGTTTTATTACATATACATACAACAACAACAAAAAACAACAGAAAACTATTAAAAATAAGAGAGAGGCAAATAGTTTCTTAAAAAAATATAACGGTTCTTTATTTTTACAAAAATTCTATGAAAATAATAAAACGCATTCAGTTTAAGTTAAAACCACGACTTAAAGGTGTAATTTTTCCAAATCGATTCATAGAATTTTTAACATTTTTTGGTATTTATTGTATTTGAGGTTATGGGGCGTAAAAATGTTGCTATAAAGACTCTACTTTCTAAAATAAAATAAAATATTTTGACTTGTTACATATTCAAACTTTCTTAAAAAAACCCAACAAAACTTAAAAAAAAAACAAACCCAAGTTCTTCCCTAACGAAAAAAAAAAACCTTTTTCTCATC
>NDXZ01031370.1:7135-21964 GCA_003055125.1 Paykullia maculata
AAAAAACACATCTACTGAAGTATGTATTAGGAAATATACAAAAGCAAATAAAAAAGGTAACCTGACAACTATGACAACTTTGACATTTCTATTCTAATGCACAAAGTAATCTTATTAAACGCAGTATAAAAAACGTCGAACAGCCATTTAACACTAACTACATGTTACAGAATCAAGCAACATTTAAAATTACAGATCTTCTTAAAAATTGTGTTAAAAACTTTGAATGAAAATTGACGTCGGGCCAAACAAAAGATAAAATTAAAATTTATTAATTTAAAAAGAAGATTGAAAATATTAATTGTTTTTTTTCAAATGAATACTTAGTTTTACTGTTGGCGGGTGTAACACAGGTGTTGCCATAGTGCAAGGCGTTGAGACCGCGTTGAGTTTCTGCAATAATACATAGAAGCCTCGCAGACAAAGTCGCGAGCAAATACAAGTATTTTCTTCTTATCTTTAATGTTTAAATGCCTTCTTTATTTTAATTTAATTTTCCATTATATCAAAAACACGTTTTAACACGTAGTATAAGTAATAATCAATTTCGTTGAATTAAATGTTGCTTATACGCTATACTGCCATTTTATTTATAACAAAATAAATTAATCATATTTTACGGACTTTGAATTATTATTTTTTTTATTAGAAAAGAGTTATGTTAAAAAGAATAACTCAATGGCAAAAAAATTCAAGAAACATATTTCTAATATATGTACATACACACATACATACATACGTACAAAAACTTTTCATTTGTCTTTCAACCATCAACCTTGGGTTTTTAATGATATTTCTTAATTCGTACTTACAATATTTACCGTTATCTATTTTGCTTAGTTTCTTATTTCTTATTGTTCTGCTTATTTGCACGTTTATAAATGAAACTGTTCAAGTCTCTTGCAAACTAAACAACTTGTAAAATTTTTAATCATATGTGTGTTGAAACACTTTTCCATTTCTTTTAAATAATTCGCCAAATTTGTTGCGGTTTTAAAGGAAACAATTATATTTAAAAATACTTAAAAGCAAAATAGTCATGAAATAGGTGAAATATTTCTCTAAACCTATCGCTCAACTCCAAGAGATAATTCCAAATCTACAGTTGAATTATTTCTTAAACGAAAGATTAAAACTACGTTAGATTTATAAAAGCCACATAATTTAGTACTTACAGTTCAACGGCGATGTTAAAATAGAGAACCAATTTAATAAAAAACATGTCAAAAATATAGTTTTTAAACCAAAAGACGATGTGTATGCACAAGTTTACAAACACATTAAAATGGTTTGGGTTCCAGGCTCCATCAGAGAAAAAATTAGACATGTTAATTATAATGTTTATGTATACGATGGCAAGACAAAATTAATAAGATCTCATGTAAACCAAATAAAAAGGCAATATGACGATAACAGTGCAAATAAGTCAAAATCAATACAACTCACGCTTGTTATTTGGCATCAAATCTGTTTATTTGAATATAACGCATCAAGAACAGGCTGCAGATGAAAATTCAACACCATTAAGTTTGAAAAGACAAGTTGAATCAAATACACCATCAAGTACTCCGAATAATCAAGTAAGTTTACCAGCAATTGCTGAATCTCCCACCAGTATTTCAAGACCGAAAAGAAATCGTTAATCTCCCAATAGATTTGGTTTTTCCTAAATTATTATTTAAAAGGGGAGATGTTCAAGTTCTTGCAAACTAAATAACTTGTAAAATATGTAATCATATGTATGTTGAAATACTTGTAAACACTTTTCCACTTCTTTCAAATAATTTTTGTGAATTCATTTTATAGTTTTTTTTGCTCGAATAAATCAAACCTATTTTTATTTATGTGCATAAGTATTTTTAAATATTTGTGTTTCCTTCAAAATCACAACAGAAACCAATGATTGTTAAGTGATGGCTGGGCTTTTGTCCGTTTTATTATAACATTTTGCACATCGGTTTTGATGTACACACTTTAATCAATTAACCTTAAAAGTAAATGAAAAAAAAAATAAAGTAAAATATAATTAAGCGCAAATAAAAAAGTACATAAAGGATGAAATTGACTTTTTAGAACTAGTTAAAAATTTGCACAAATAAAGGGACATACTTTAAAACGGGAGTTTAAAAATTAACCTTGAAGCTAGAAATAAAGTTGAAGAGCTTAGTTATTTCAAATGCATTTTTTAAGATTTGTTAAAACATATATTAACGTAAATAAAATGCAAGTTTTGTTTTTAAATACATTTTTCTCAAGTGCGATATTTAAGTTAAAGCCGTTAAACAGTTTGGTATAGCTTTGCAGTCTACACAAAATATAGGATACTCTTGTGCTTTTTACTATTTTTATTCAATACAATTTTTATTAAATATTATGCCCTTTCTTTCTTGTTTTAATAATTTATTATTTTTTGTAATTTTTTGCATACAGATGAGCCATATCATTATACAGCAACGGCACCAACGACGCTAATTACTACAATTCCTGGGACAATCATTACCCAAACAGGAGTTACTTTAGCTGATGCTGCAGCTGATATAGATAAAATACCATTAGCAGCAGAGGCATTTAATGTAAAGATAAAACAAAAACTTAAAGATAAAGAAGGGAAAAAAGAAAAAAAAAAGAAACGACACAAAGAAAAACCAACAAAGGATGTGGTACTTACAGCAAACGATTTAAATTTAAAAATAAATAAAAACAAAGATAAGGAAAAGGACAAAGATAAACAACAACATCAGCAGCAGCATTATCAAGAATTAAAAGCTACAGATGAAAAAAACGTCAAGGATAATGGCAATGAGCAGGAAATTGAAATGCAAATATTGTGGTTGGAAAAAATTTACACCCTTAATAAACAACTACAAAAGGAGGAAGAGCTGGCGGCCAAATTGCATGCTAAAGTACGCAAACATCAGCTAAAAAAATCTCAAGAGACCCAATACGAAGTACAATTGGAAATTGATAGACTTGATAGTAATTTGGCATTACAGTGCGGTGATATACGTAAGATTGAAGCCAATCTAATGCATACAAATGAACAATTACAAAAGAAGTTGTTCAATTTAGAACGTCTTAGCATGGAATACTTGCAGGAGCAACAGGAAAAAAAGACAGACCATGACAAACAAAACGATATTACAAATAATGGTGGAGAGGAAACAGATATAAAAGATACAAATAATTTTTGCCAAACTGATGCAAATTCTTTAATAACAAATCTTGAAAAATCTAAAGATATACACAAAGTATCTTTAAATAATATTAAATCAAGGGAAGAAGCTGTGAAAATAGAAAAGATTATAACCAAATCAAATATAGAACCAAAGGATAATAAACATTGTGTAAATACGTTTACACTAAATACAGCTGCCTCACTTGGGACCAACAATCCTTTAAGAGTAAATATAAAAGCAGCTACTTTGTCGCAAATAAATCCCCAAATTAATCAAAGATTTTCAAATGAAACAAGAGAAAATTGCATGAACGCTGCCTTAACCTCAGCAAACAAAAATATTATTGTAAAAGCAAGAGATAATCAACAACAGCAGCAGCAACATCTAATAACACCCTCCACAATAGCACAAACACCGAACAACGAGACAACAACAATGTCAACTTCATGTATGTTTATTGATAAAAATATGTTGTCATCACTGCATGTTCAAAATGCGAAGACCATAAAAAAGCAAATGTTTCATACACAAACAGCAACATCAGTAGCAGTGGGAGGAAAAGTATCCGAAACATCTTCATCGTTACGTCCACCACTACTGCTACCACAAGCAGAAACAAGTGCATTCCCTAAGCAACAATTTCAACAAATTTTACAACATCACATGCCAATGACATCCTCACTTCTAACCTCAAGGCCACAAAATTCTCACCAAATACCAGCTACAAATAACGTTCTAATACAACAACCTTTTACTGCTGCTACTACTATTTTCCAAAACTCATCCGCTTCAAATTTAACAGCATCAACGTCATTATCGTCATCATTGTTAGCTTTAGCAGCAGAATCCGCATTACAACCACCCACCTCAGTCTCTCCATCACCCTCAATACTGGCCATGAATACTGTGGATATAAGTCATTTGGGTACATTGGTCTAGCACATATGGCCTGGCCAGAAAATAGTGATGACTTATTTTGAATAAATTTTACTTTAATTACAAAATATGTATATTTGTTATGTATTTAAGCTTTTATGTAGATTTTAAGAAAAATTTTAGCATTTCTAAAATAAGGCTTAATTAATATTGGACCTTTTTTTAAATTATATAACAACATGCCAAAAATCAAACCGATTCAGAGGGAAACAAAAAAAAAAACTGAGAAATTGTCACCTAAAACGCAACATGCTCTAACCTTTATTTTATAACAAAACTTTTAAGTTGAAGTAATAAGCCACCCAAACAAAAAAAATAAAAAATATTTAAGCCCGCTGGCTAAGTCAAAATTTTCAAATCACAACTTTCAATCAGAGAGGTCAAATTTTGTTAGGGTCATGTCAATTTTGAAATTTTTTTTATTTGCACAGTTTATGTAACGATTCACTAAAACATAAATACTTTTATAATCTTTACGAAATTAAAAAAAGTGGACCAAATAATTTTTTAACTTCCTAAACAATTAAAAAAAATTATCTTAAAAATTGTCTGTAAAAAACTTTCAACGGAAATTCTGTACTAAAAGTTGACCAAAAAGTAAAATAGGTTATGGACTGCAGCTTAGATCAAGGTTTTGACTTTAAAATTTAAACCATTAAAGCAAATAAAAGTAAATTCACTCATTTACTTTTACTTTTACTTTACTTTACAGTTTTAAAAACAGAGACATCAAACTCAATATAAAAAAATTTGTCCGGACAAAATTTTTGTTCAAACACACTTTTAAGGTTACTAAGTTTTTATTAATTATAAAGATAGAACCGAATTAAACAAAAACTACTTTGAACATTCAGCACTAATGGATATATTTCAGAAACATTTAGATTAGATTTGTTTATTTTAACAATTTGTAATTTTTAACGTTTGCCAAAATATGTTAATTTTTCTTTATATAAACAAACTTAGAGTACAAAAAAGTTGCTTCACATCACATTATACATTAGGCACTCATGGCAATGTTTTGTTTTAATTCAAACATTGTTGTCAAAACAGATGTTCAACTTATAATGGCTGACATTAAAAAATGTTTTATTAGGAAAGAAAAAAACGTACAAAAAAAAAAAATAATGACAATAACAAACCTTCGTTAAATTTGCTTACAAAAACAAACTGATTTTTGCTGTACTAATATCAATAACAAATTGTGATTTTTATTTAATAAAAAAAATAAATGAAAAATACTGTTTAAATAGTTTTTGAAGATCTTAAGAAATTAAAAAAAATGTAAATTTGTTAGAAATCTTTTTGTTGAGATTACAGGAATAATGTTGGGGTTCCTGTTATAAATACGATGGTCATATTTTTTCAATCAAAATACAGAACAAGAAAAAATCAAACTATTGTTTTAATTTGTTCTTATACAAAAAAACAAATACATATTCATTCAAATACAAAGATTTTTTAAGAAAACAAAAATGTGTTGTACAAAAGATGCAAAAAAGAATAGATTAACAAAAACTTCAAAAAGGAATATAACAGTAAAATTTTTAGCATAAAAAAATTACACATTCATATGTACATACATACAGAAAATTCCCTTTCGATTGCAATATTTGATAATTTCTTTAAAATGCATAAAAATTGATACCTAACGCTTTTCTGCAGACTTATTATTCTGATTCCCTTTACAATTTTCCTAAAAATGTGTAGTTTTTATCAAGAGCTAAATCATCAAATTATTCAATATCAACATGTTCAATTAATTTGTTTCCATAATAATAATTAAACTATGTTCAACACGCAAAATAACCCATTTTAGTACTTCAACTTATTGATAGATGACATCCCAAAGTAGATTTCAAAAACTACATTAAATTTGTTGTTGCAAATATACTTTAACAATGTTAAATTTATTGCTGCAAACTGTTTTGGTAAAAAAAATAAAACAACGACTTTTTTTCTTTTTAAATTTTATTACACAAAAATTAATATTTTGTAACTTTTGGATAACCTATAGACATTTTTGTTATATTTATGGTTAGGATAACCTTCCGGGACCTAAAACCCGCAGAAATATGGGCGAAAAAACTATATGACTTTAACTTACTTTTACACTCCTAACGTAAAACTGGTATTACATTTCGATGTGTTATTACAAAAATTGTTTAACAAAATATTATTTTGATTTATTAAAATATAAAACAAATAATGAACTCGAAATAAAATACAGAAAATTTTAAGGGTTTTTACACAAGAATAATTTATAGAGAACAGAGCTCTCAAATACAGAACTGTTCTGTATAATACAGAACGGATGGTCACCGTAGGTATAGTACGTAAATGTTGTTCATTAATGCAAATAATTGCAATTTAATCCTATATGCTTTATTATAGTGTGGAATTAACTGGCCAAGGATATCTGCTTATAATGGCCAAGAAAAAATCCAGAGCATAATATAGAGACGATTTTTTTCTAGGGTTTTTTTAATATTTTTAATCAATGTTTTTGGCGTATATCTCCCCAAAAGCTCTTCAAACCATCAAAGCCAACACAGAGGGAGGGCAATTTATATACAGTCGAAAATCTAACAGTATAGATAGACTGCATTTTTGGTTACCTTTTGCAAATTTATATCTAAAAGTGTTGTTTAATCTTATTCGCTTTTGCCTAATAATAATATTTGAACTCTTCCAGAGTTCTCAAAATAATAATTTAAAAACATGTATGTAGGTGACTTTCCTTGATATTTTGACTACGATACATTTATTACTAATGCATTCGATAATTCTCTCTACTAAAACAAGTTAAGGATTTTTTTTATCCTTGAACCATAATTGCTTTGATGCAAAATGTTTACAGTTTAGTTTTTTGGCAATCTTAGCAACAACTTTTTAAATATGCTTTGAAAATAAACAATATTTTTATATGTTGCTTTTTTATTCCTTTTGGTGTAATGCAAAATGGTTTTATGGTTATGAAACACCGCACACCGAAATTTTTTTTTTTTAATTTTATGCGCTTTTAAAAATGCAAATATTGTTTGCATACAAAAACGTTGTAATGAATCTTCTGAACTGCATAATATTTTAATATTAAACAAAAGAATGAAAGGTTGGTGTTTGTTTTTTGTAAATATAATTTATTTTAACTGCAGATTTATTTGGTAAACAAATGCATCAGTATATAAAACAAAGGTTTTTATTAACTTTCATGGGCATCGTCTGCTGCAAATGATGTAAATAAAATAAAATCTTTCTGAAATCATAAAGTATTCTATTAAGTATAAAATGGCATATAAAGTAAATGAATTTTTAAGGGCTTTTTTAAGCAGGTAAGCACGAAATAAGAAAATTAAAATTTTCCTTATGTCACTGATATATTGATTCGTAGGTTATGAAGAGACTCCAAAACCTTATTTTATTGACATAAGTATGGAATAAGTTTGGACACATTCATATTATTTAACAGGCTTTTTTTTGTAATAGTGATTAAAAATAAATATATTTTAAAAATTAAAAACCAATGAAAAACTTATAAATGTTACCCTTTCTCTTAAGAAATGGGCAAACAACAACAAAACATCTTTACCATAAAACAAAAGTTTGTAATTTTAACAAAAATATTTTTAAATATAGTTGTTTTTAGTTTAGTGTTTGTTCTATAGTTTATTTTATGGTTTAATGTTTTTTTTACATTTATGTCAAAAAATGACATTTTATTGAATATTTATTGAAAATAGTTTAAGCCTTCATAGCATTAAATAACAATTTTAAAAAATATCACAAAAATTGTTAGTTACGAAGAAAAACAAACGTATGTAAATATTAACTTTCACGCATAGATTTTTTTAAATCCCCTTTAATTTTTTATTTGTTTTCTTTTAAACAAATAAACAATTTATTTAACAATTTATTTTATAAAAAAAAACATAGTGGGTCCTTTTCAGCATAATAATGTTAATAAAAATGTGTAACTTTAAAACTACTTTTCAAAATTGTTTGAAGCTTAAAATTGTTAAAGTAAGAGATGACCTTTTTTTTGTAGAGTTTATTTTAAAAAGTTCTTACAAAATGAAATTTATGATTTAAAATCAAAAATAATTTAAAATTAAAAATGGATAAATTTTATTCTTAAAATTAAAAATTTATTTTTAAGGTCGTAAATCATATTGAACTAGAAACTTATTTTAATTCTTATAATATTAAAAAAAAAAATACAAGGGTCAGACTGTTTGTCTATCAATTGAATTCCACTGTAGCATAGCTGGTGCATATTTCTTACAAACACATTTTTTTAACGCCTTGCTTATCCAAAAACTATCAGGTTTATTAAGGTGTCTTATATTCATTATCATTTATTTTGCGAACGGCCCCACTGTGCCTGTTAACTTTATTTATCTATAAACATATTTACATAAATTGTATTTCTGTCATTTTTTATTATATTTTTTTAAAGTTATTTATATTATTTAAAAAATAGAAATAAAATATAACTTTAATATTTATTAAATAGTAAATATTTATAAAATACAATTGAATATTTTTTTTATTACCAGCAGTTAAGTTTGAAAAAAAAAATTAATACATATAAATAATTCAAAACCAAATTATTGTTAATTAACCAAAAATAAGAGAAATCAATTTTATTAATAAACATTTGATTAAAATATATAAATTGCTGAAAATTATTTTTTTTATTGCAGTTATGGAGGCAAACAAAAGAAAGGATTTGTTTTAACCTCAAGGACTCAAGGAAATAGGGGTTGGTATTTTAAGTTGGCCTATTGATATTTTAAATGTGGTTGTTTTTAAAGCTTTTAAGCCATATTTAATGGTTTTCGGTTTTTATTGAAAATTTCCCAGATTGTGTGCTTTGTAGACATTTTTTTAAAAATAAGACAAACTTACCTTTTTGTTGTATAATATTTTCTGCAATAAATTTATGTATTTAATTGAAATCAAATCGTTTCCATTTATTTAAATTTCTTAAATTAAAATCCTTTTTTTTTGTTTGTTATTTAGTTCTTTCAATTATTTATTGATAAATGTTTTCGTTTATTTGTATTTTTTTTTCTTTAGTTTATTTGTTACAGACTTAGTATGATTTAATACTTACATATTTAAGTATATAAATAATATATACTGTTTATTTTGTTGTTGTTAAATTTTAATACCTAATAATTTAAAATTAAATTTAACTTTTATTTACATAGTTACATGCACATACAATGTCACATGCATGTCTACTCTAATGCATAGACATAATAAATAAAACATATTTAAGGGAATAAATTTTTGTAGATTGCAAAATGTAACTTTATATTCTTAAATATAATTTGGTTATTGAAATACCCAACCAAACTAAATGTTTTTAATATCAAAAGAGATAGAAAATGAATAATTAAAAGGATATTATTGGTTTCCTTAATTGCAAGCATATTGCAGTTGTTGTTCCTGCAATGTTGCTTTTTAATAAAATATGCTGGTCATTAATTACAGAAAAAAAATCGACTTGTAATATTTGGTAAAAAATACATATACACATGTATTTGAAGAGTAGCTCAGAAAAAACTGAGCAATGACTTTCTCTTACTTAATAACAAATGTTTCAAAGAGTATTACATACCGTTAGGGGCCACTTAAATTAGTTATTGCGATTCTAATATGGGTAAATCTATTTTAAGCATAAGTAATTATATTTTCGACGGATGTTTATAAATTTCATGACGGTTTTCAAGTCGACTCTTAAAGTGATTCTCTAAAACGTAATAATATGCCCATTTGAACATGTCCAGATTTTCTAATTGAGTTTAATAAAATTTAAGATCTCTTATACAGCTGAGTATCTAAAAACAATTAAATTTGTTAAAACAGTTATGGAATAAATTGCAAATAAAATTTTAAATCTTTGTTTAGAAAAATGGTATAAATTAATTTAGAACTTCTAGATCGAATTAAATAAAATGTTATCTAAATATTCAAATTTCACCCGTGAGGCTTAAAACTGAAATATTGTCAAAAATCATTTACAAATTGAAATGTCTTTAATAAATAATTATTTAATAAATGTCCCTTTTAAATAAGTTCTTTTCCTGTTATTGTGAAAATTATTTAAGAGCTTATACAATTATCTTTATAATCTTATCCTTTAAAAACTCATTGTATGCTTTATTAGTTCGTTAAACGTTTGCATTTAGTTTCAATTAAATTGAAGAAATGCTTATTTATCGTAATTAGAATTCACAAAAGAAATAAATCAATTGCAATCCTATGAATAATAAATTATTATTTTGTCCAATTAAAATTGCAAAGCAAAAGAAAAATCTTTTCAAGAGTTATCTAATGCAAAAAGATAAAAAAAATACAAATATTTTTAATGAATTTAAAATCTTGGCAAATAATATAATAAATTTTCGATGAGTTTCACATTTTATGCATAAACTTTAATAAAAATAAAAATAGAATTTCTACAACAATTTGCAGGACAAATGAGAAGAATATTTTTTATTACTTAAATTAAGCTATGAAATGTATTTAGTCTTGTATGTATGTGCATATATATGTATGTGTTTGTAACTATGTAAATGTATGTCTGGATTTCATTTTTGTTTAAATTTTTTTATTCATTTATTTATTTATTTATTTCTATATGCTAAACGTAAAGATAGTTCTTATAAACTAATGTCCAATTACTAGGTTAAAGTTTCTGATGAAACAAGTAATTGTTGGTATATTTTAGATATATTTCCTTTTTTTTGTATTGTTTTTTGTTTATAACTTTAAATATAAATAATAATTATATTCTTTTATTACTACAATCATATCGTACATACAAAATAAATTAAATTTATTTTTAATTTTACTATCTTTTTTTTATTTTTTTATATTTCTTATGAGTTATTGATTAGTGAAATATTAGTTTACAATTTCCTGTATATTTAGTTTGAAATAAAGAAAAAATAAAATTAAATTAATAATAAATATGTATGTTTTTTAAGGGAAGTATCGTATAAGTATAACGATTTTGTTCTTCTACATTAGATAAATGGAATTTTTTTTTTCAAATTCCATTAAGTATACTTTTATTTGGCTTTTGTTTATAAAATTTTAATTTATTTAATCTGAGTTGCATAACTAAATGGAGTTGTTGTTTTTGTCACTAATTGATGACTTATTAAAAAGTGTAAAATTTTTCAAGTTGAAATTAAAATGAATAAAATTTATAGATATTTTGCTTTAAATATTTACAAGTGGATTGGGGTTGTGATAGTTTTACTAATGGTTTTTTTTAAGTCAAAAATATTTTTTTAGGAGGATTTAATCAAAGAAGGAGGAGAATATTATAAAAAAAATTCTCTATATTATCACAAAAAAAAAAAAAATAATTTCTTCATAATAAAAAAAATTTAAAATGATTTTGAGCCAGAATAAATAACAAAATAAGTTCGACTAAAAAATTAAAAATTATTACGAAATAATACTACATGTCACGGTGTTGTATGAATAATAGTCAACCGTCAGTTGAAAACTGACCAAAACAAATTAAAACAAATTACATAAAAAGAAAAAAGTCCTAACAATACAACAACTGTCAGTTAAATAGATTTACATCCAACACTAAAATACCGATCAAGGAGTGCTGGTTTCGAAAATGTATTCCACTCGGTAAACTTTTTTTTTCAGAATATTCTTTCAATTATTACAAACAAAAAATTTATTTCTTCATAAGGAAGAAACTCAAAATGAACTTGAGCCAGAATAAATAACAAATTTATTAAAAATAAAATAAAATAAAAAGTTTCATAACAAGGTTATTTTACAACATTTGCAAGGATAATATTTTAGAATTTGTGTGAAGAAACCTACAAATGTTATGCTTCTCGAAAATGTGTTGATTTTTATGGTGTTTTTAGACTGTTTGAGTTGCTCGTTTGGAATAATTACTGGCTGTCAAAATCGACAGATTACCCCCTATCAAACTTTTATTATGGGTTCTTTTTATTAAGTACCAGGTTTATGTTTATTTATAAGCTGAAAAATCTTAAAGCCCTAACATCAACGAAGTCACTTAACTAATATCATCTTCGAAACGTAAGGCAATATTAAAAAGTCTATTTACCCAGCAAAAACTTTTATTACTTTATGAGTTAAAATGCTAAAATAGTGTAGTTCCACTACCAGGCCATTCGCATTTTAGCCTATTATTTAAACACAACCATGTCACTGGAGACAAGTACTTCCCTCACTCTCTTATAAATAGCGAAACAAATAAGTCATAAAATTTTTTTTACCTAAATTATTTCATTACTATCAATTGCTCTTTTTGGCAATCGTCAAGGTGTATATAGAGCAATCACAATGTTGGCAGCCAGAATATAAAAAAATTAATAAAATTTAACTTAAAAGGAAAATATACATACTTATACTAATGTATGTCAGGTAATAAATAAGTCATTATTCGATAATTTCTAAGTAATGCATTCGACATGAACTAGTAATTGAAAAGTAATTACAATTCATTACCAAGTTTTTGCTGTATAATTATTTAAAAGAAATTTTAAAATATAGCCAATGAACATTGGGGCACTTATTATGGGCACGTTGTATGTAGAAACAACACTTAATAACGGCTTAACCAATTTGGCGGAAAAATTTTTTTGAAATTTTTTTTTAATGAAAATTTAATAGTTTTTATTTTTATTTGAATAGTAAGTGGGTTATTTCATAAATGCATACCAAAAATTTATGAAACAGATGTGGAGTGTATAACAATACATATACGAGCAAATGCATCATATTAAGTGGGTCACTTTTATATAAGTTTGTTCATACTTTAACTTAAAGTAGGATGTTTCTTTCTTCATTCTTATCACTTGCTTTGGATTTTACACTTTACTCTTGCTTTTAAAATTTGTCTTAAAAAAATAGTTCAAGCCGGAAAAATATTTAAATAAATATTAAAACAATATTTTTTTAAGACAACCACAATCGATTATTTTTTTTATACCTTTACACCTGTACTAATTAATTTTTGTAGAGTTTAATTGTATTTAGAAAGAAAGAAAACCGCAATGTTAATTATTTTTTTACAATTTCACCAAATTTTAATGTAGAGTAACAAGGGTTAAGTAATTCTATCTGTTATTGACTTACAGTCATTGTTTTTAGTTTTGTTTCTGGTTTTTTTTTAATACAAATCTTATATTCAACATATTTTTTTACTTCTTAATTTATTTTGGTTTACTTATTTAAATGATCAACTATTTCTTTTTTATTTTACACATTTACAATTTTAATTATTTAAAACAAAAATAATATTATCAGTTATTTTTAGTTTTGGTTTTTTCATGTTTTATATAAAAATAACAAAAAATTATTTTAATTAAATTTTCTTTTACTTAAATTTCTTAAAACAATATGTATTTAAATTTAATTTTAATTGTTGTTTATTTGGAACATTTTCTTTGTTGTAAATTTAGTTATAAATAAACTTTTAAATGTTTTGTTTTGTTCTATTTTTGCAAAAAATAGCGAAACATTTTAATGAACACAAGTGTTTTAAGAAAATGTTTTCATATGTTTTTTTTGCACTTTTTTAAGCAAATTCATACATGTTACTACAAATTCTAACACATTGTAAATTTCTTTCTTTCCTCTTTTCCAAGCAGGACATGTGTGAATAATTTTTTCCAAAGTTTAGAAAGAAATAGCCTTGACTGTATTAGTTTATAGGTTTATAGGTGTGTATGAGTTTATCTGTAGAGGTGTAATAATTTAATTTTATCTGTGTATGTAGGCAGGTAAGAGTAGTAGTAATATCGTTGCCAATATCAGATTAATTAGCCAAGTTTGATGATTCAATTGCTGCCAACTAAAGGCCTTACCATGATGTAACTCGGCAAAACTTTCACCTGCAAAAAAAAAATACACCAACAAGATAATGAGTATGTTTTTTTTTTACTAAATGAAAAAGAAACAAGACACAAGACATAATATAATTAGGTCTTGATACTGAAAATAAATTAGAAAAAAGAATGGCGCGAACAAGGGATTAAGAGCCAGAAAAGATAATAGAGATATTTGTACAGTTTAATTTAATTAAAAAGAGAATAAAAGTGAGAAAACGCCCTTTTGTTAGTATAATTTATTGCATCAAAGAAGTGCCAAGGACAAACGTCCTTAAGTAAATTTTGTTTAGTGCTTGGTGACAGGAGAATTTGGAATAAGCAACCGCAGTTTCTTTTGTTTTGTGATAAATTTTTTTTGAGACATAAATGTTAAGTGTTAATAGGTTGTGAGTATTGATAGGTTGTGCATTTTATACTGCTTGTCCCTAAATCGCTAAGATTTTTAAAAATGTGTGGCCACAGCAATATATTTTCCCTGAGAAATCTGTGGTGCCCGAAAAACTTGCTATCGAAACAGTCTTTAAGTATATAGGATCCATTAACTTCAATGGATCCCATATATCCGTTTGAATTTCCAAAAAATTGCCCCCATATTTATTAACAATTTAAAAATTTATCAAAGTTTTATTAAAAAAATTTTGTATAAAAATTTCACTCAAGGAACCTTTGATAGTTTGAAAAATGTATTTTGAGTATAAGGGTTAAATATTATTTCTATGCTTTTTGTTTTAGTAGTTTAACTAGGCCCAAAGAAAAACATTACCCTCTAAACTCTCGAATATCAAAAAAAAAAAAAAAAAAAAAAAAAA
>NDXZ01031394.1:0-31036 GCA_003055125.1 Paykullia maculata
TTTTTGACAGCTAAAAAACGCTTGCCGCCCTTGTTTAGGGTTGTCTGTAAGTCGGTAGCAGTGTTTATTTGGAATTCAAATATTTCATATTTTACATTTCTTTAGCTTTTACATTTTTTTAGTACTATATTTTCGTTAGAAACTTTTTGACTAAATACCACAGTAATTAAAAACTTTTTCTGTTTTCCAGAAAAATAATTTAATATTATTACATGAAAAAAGTTACCTTCAAATCCCAATCGGTATTTGTTTAATCTAAATAATAATATTAAAATTGTTAAAAAAAATTTGCTCTTACATTTTTGCTAAAATAAATGAAGTTATTTTATATTAAAAAGTCATAATAAAATGTATTCAAGTTAAAATAAAAAACTACTTAAAAATCCTTTTCATCACTTAAGATTATTTTGCCAAGTACATCTTCCTAATGAAAATATTTATAACATTTAATTTTAAAAATATTAAAAGAAATTCGCCATTTTATATCGAATGACTTGATATTTTTATAACGTAAAACATTTTTGATTTCAACTTAAAATTTAACGATATAGTTTAAAATATATCAAAAAACTCGCAATGTAGTTTTATATACAACATTAGTTAAAATATTTAACATTTTTAAAACGTTTCACCTGATTTGGAACTTTATTATAATGATTTTACTTCCCCCTAATTTTATTATAGAAAAATAACTTGATGATACTCATTAAGACAGACTGAAATAAAAAATTAACCGCAATTTAAATTTTTTACCAGGATGGCTCATAAATAAGGCAGATATAAGAAGATGCAGTACGTTTCATATGTTTGTGTCTGCAGTACGTTTCATACATTTGTGTTAAGTTAAATAGGTTTTCATTAAAAATAATATCGGCCATAAATGAAAACTGTCACATTTCTCTTTTCCTTTTTTTTTATTCTAAATTCCAAAAGACCAAAAAACATTTTTATGTTCAGTCATCTAGAACAAATTATGATGATGAAACTGAGCATTACAAACATATAAATTATAACTTAAATAGGTTTATATTGGCCAGTTGGAATGAAGCTGAAAGAAAATAAAGCAAACAAATTTACAAAATTACCGTTTTTGTACTTGTTCTAATATTAAATATTTATTGATTTATATATCTTGTTTGTTTTAGACATTCAATTTTTGTAGGTTTTTGACAAAACGAAAAAGAAAATATAAAAAATTATTAAATAAACAGAGAAGTGGTATCAACATGAAGCCTGGTTAAGTAATTGTATTTATTTTATTATCGATTTATTTATTATATGGTAAGCGATATCTTTAAATTAATATTTTGGTAACGTATTTTGAATGCCTGTTAGAAACATTTCACGACATACATATATGATTTGTTTGTTGATAAAAATAGTTGAATTTTTTTACAAGTGCATAAATAGTCACTATTTTCTATCTACCAGGTGTCTGTTAAGTAATAACTTTGAAGTTTTTTAAGTGCAGTTTATATAACACAAGGCAACAAAATTGAAAAAAAATTTTAAAGGCTTAAGAAACCACTATGCAATTTAAATGTATTGTAGTTGCAGTTGTGGAAATATGATCCAAATTTTAAATTCTATGGAGAAGTTTTTTTTTTAATTTTTAAGTAAAATTCAAGATTTTTTTAGACATTTTTCCACATAATTAATGATAACTCAAAAACGATAAGTCCGATATTATTAAAATAATCTTAGACAAATTAGGATTTACATAACATTTAATCCGCTTAAATGTTGCGTTTCAATCCGCTTAGTAGTTTCGGAGTTATAATAAAAAAATAAAGCAAAAAATATATTTTTTACATGAAAATAGCAATTTTTTTTGTTTTAAAAAAATCATACAAAATCAAAAACGGCAAAAGTTGTTAAAATTTATAATAGCAACAAAATGAGATATCGATCATAAAAATCGATTGATTATTTTTGAATTTATTCATAATTAAGTGAACTCGCTCATTTTCACAAAAATAAAAAGTTGTTAAAAAAAATTACCCTTCACACATGTGGTAAGGGTATATATAGGTTTGTCATTCCATTTGTAATTTCTACAATATTCATTTGCGACCCTTTAAAGTATATATATTATGAATCCTCATAGATAGAGAAGTCGATTTAGCCATGTCCGTCTATCCGTCTGTCCGTCTATCCGTCTGCCCGTGTGTTGGTTGGCCATCCAGGGTTGTATATGGTATTGTTGCATACAAACCTGTAAATTTACATTTCCAATTTTTGCCTACATTTTAAAAAAGCAAAAGATAAAGGAAAAAAATAAGAAAATATAATTACTTTCTACAGTTCAGTAGGGTTTCTTAAACAGTGTTTAACACAATTTTAATCTTGAAACATTACAAATTTGATCATAAATAATAAAATTTAGTTTATGCAACTAAACATTTATATCTTACATACTATTTGATCAATTTTATATTTCAATGATTTTTTCTAAAATATTAAAATTTTTTTACAAATTATTTAATCAAGCTTAAGGTCTGTTTTTAATATAAAATTATCGTTTTTATTTATATATGTATTCAATATTTCGCCACTCCGTTGTGTGGCATCTTCAGGAATTTATAGTTTTAATTGGTTTTAATATTAAATATTACAAATTGAAAAAATTATAGTTTGAAAAATAAATTCAAATCACAATTGAAAATGTAAAAAAATTTTTAACATTTAATTTTTTACATTTTCAATTGTGATTTGAATTTATTTTTCAAACTATAATTTTTTGAATTTGTAATATTTAATATTAAAACCAATTAAAACTATAAATTCCTGAAGATGCCACACAACGGAGTGGCGAAATATTGAATACATATATAAATAAAAACGATAATTTTATATTAAAAACAGACCTTAAGCTTGATTAAATAATTTGTGAAAAGAACATTAAAAAGGTCAAAAAACTAGAAAAATATATTTTTTTACAATAGAATATAAAAAGAGAAGAACATGAGATACAAAAATATTTCAATTTTTTTATATATTAAACAACATTGAGCATTACTTTCGACCTTCTTTGTTGAAAAGTTTTTAGATATCTGCTCTGCACTTTGCCATTCAACACAATTTCAATAAATATTATTTACATGTTGTTCTTGTTGCAATTTTTAAAGAAAACAAAATACAAAAATGTATATAACTTTTTACATTTTTTATACAAATATAATACCTAATATTACACTAGAGCTTAAAGCATTTCTGATACTATTACGAGTAGAACAGAATCATTTTATTTAAAAACAATGATTGAATATATGTATATACGAACGTGTGTATGTATATACAATTAAATTAAGAAAGCTGCAAGAAAAATTTTAATGTAAAGAATAAAATTGCAAAAATTAAATTTGAAATGCGAGTGATTCATATTAATTTCGAGCAAAATGAAATAAATTATACGTACTGTTGTCCATATATTGAAATTTTAGATATTTACTAGCCAAAGTTTTAATAAATTTTTTTAAAGTTTAAGCTTCAATTCGTATAATTATTTAACTTCTCTTTATTTATGTTCATACCATAAAAACATATCTTTTGAACAACAACACGATAACAATACAGAAAACAAATAGGTCCAGCAAATGGTTTAAAAAAATTCAAAAATTCTATAAATTATTTTTTTAAACTAACAACGAAATAAAACAGTCTACCAGAGAAGCCAAATACAAAACAAAATCTTTACTGTTTTTAAGATGTTTTCTATTTGATACTTAATTCATTTGCCTCGTTTGTGTATATGCAGCAAAAGCATCAGTTACGCATTAAACTGACTACGTGCTATAAAACCAAAAAAAAATATCCCAAAATATTCTAAAAGTATAAAAAAACACGAAATGGAATCTTGGCCTGATATGCCCTGGTTGTAGCTCTGAAGAAACTTACTAAAATTCAACCACTTTTTAATAACCATAAACGTCCATTAAAGTATTTGTAAATTTTTTTTTTTTTACTTGTATACCCTTTACCACAGGTGGTAACGTATATATACATGTAATTAACGATTTATAAGCAAAAAAAAAAAAATTTTTATACAAAAATTGCAATATTTGCGAAATTCGAAAATTAATTATTGGCCGAATTTTTTTAATACTTCAAATACCTTTCGGACCTGTTAATACATACATACATAAGTATACATATACACAAATACATATATAAATATACGTAGCAAAGGTTTTTGCACAGACGAATAAAGCGCTCTTACTTGTTATAAATATCATAGTACTTAAATGAAAAACATATCACTCAATTTTGCTTCTCAGTGTATTTAATGGCAAATATTAACTGCCTAGTGGTCACACAATATTGACATTTTCGACATCTTTTATTGCCTTAAAATAGTTTTGCTTGTGCTGAATTTATACATTTTGGTGTTTACTCAAAAAATATTTGTGCTCAAATTAAGAGAAGTAAATATTTGATTTAAACTTTAAATATTTGCCTTTTATGAACTAAAACTTAGGATTTTATTAGTTATAAGTAATAAGACAAACAAACTGTATCTTAAAATTTTAGTTTTTGAAATGAAATGAAGAATAGATTGGATACGTTTGTTTCTATACAATGTCAAGTATAAAGCTAAGAATTCTTTAAGGTAAATATAATGTTATCTTTTAAAAATAAAATTAAGTTTTTCTTCACTAAATCCTGTTCTTGTTTTTTAGTTTAATTACAAATATTTCTTGGTGTTACATGCAAAATAAAAAACTTAATTATTTTCACTTTTGGCGGTGGAGAGAGTAAATGTCAATGTTGTGTTATGAACAAAATGAAATGTGTAACATTAACAGGATAATTCCCTCTATTAGTACAGCTTGTTAAGATTTAGCAGAGAAACTTTTTTGTATTTTTCGATATTATAGTTGTTGCTTGGAAACAATCCCAAACAATGTCTAGAAAAATAATATGGAATAAATAGAAGGAAGTAACAACTGTGAGGGCAAACAACAGGATAATTTTTATCCGCTTTTTTAATGGCGCAGTATTAAAACAACACACACAGGATTTAAATGAAATTGTTTGTCTAACTTACTAATCTTTTACTAACGACACACTTAAGAGCATTAGCACTTATTAGCTGGCAATCGTCTGTTGTTATAATGTTTTATATCCCTCTTTCTTGCAGAATATTAAAAAATCGAAATATTTATATTAAGATAAAAAAATTTATTAATAAAACAAAACGTAAAAAAGAAACTTATTAAGATATATGACTTAAAATTTATAAATAAAATATAAGAATATAAATACAAACCATTTCAAACCATGTTAAGTGCTTGCACAACAAAAATGTATGTCTTAAAGCTATAGTAAAATTAAACAACTGAATACAAAAAAAAAACATCATTATTATAGAAAAAAGTTCTTATTAAAATGTACAGATTTAAAGAACTTAAAACTCTGCTTATAAATTTGTATGAAAAACTACTTTAGTATTTAAAAAAAAAATTAATATATATTTTTAATCTTCCATTAATCTTTATATATAAAATAGTAAGGTGACTGATTGATTGATTCATCATTGCACAGCCCAAACGGATAAAGCTAGAGACTTGAAATTTGGCTTGTGGGTTACTCTCACGTTGTATAGATCCACTAAGAAGGGGTTTTTAGAAATTCAAATATTTAGGTGGTAAAAAGGGAAAAAACGGGAAAAATCGGTAACCTTACATCTACTTAACTAGACAAGATACAAACAAAATTTAAAAGCATTGTATTCTACCTAAAAAATAAGCGGACAGGTGTCTGGTACTTATTTCAAATTCGAGGGCCTAAAGCATAAGTGGCCAACCCAAATGGTCTCGCGGACCACTTTGGACATAACGCCGCGGGTGGCATATAATTATAATTTTATATATAATTATAAATTTCCATATTAGATTTACAAACACTAAAGACATTTTTGAGTGAAAAATTGAAACGTATTAAGATATTGTTATTGTATTTAATAGTCTTACATGTCAATATACATACGTATATAAATAACACTGTGAGACAAAAAAATGTTTTTGCAAAGTACACTTGGCTATAAAGGTTCTATACTACTACTTGAGCTGAGTAAAACCCTAGCTCCGTTTTGTAATATAAGTTTGCGTTTTGATTTTATTGGCCTCAACATATTGGGAGACTTGGTGAATTTTCCAAAAACTCATTCAGACTTGGTGATAGCGTTTTAATGTCCCTAGATAAGTTGTAGGTAGGTATGTATCTAACGAGCAACCTTGGTAATATCTTATCGCTAGAAAATGTTTTTTTGTATTTGTTTTAGGCAAATGCAAAAAAAAATGTATTTTTTTTTACTTTTTTAAGCATAGCTCGCAGGAATCGTTCTTTTTTCCGATACAATCGTCTACAAAAATGTAGCCAAGTAAAATAAAACAACTTTTGTAAACATACCTATGCGATCTGAACATGATCAGAAAACTTATTTAGCAAAAATTACTTTTTTTTGCGAAAAATACCGTTTTTTGAAGGACTATTTTTGATTTTTTAGATATAGACGAAAGGGATCCCAAATACATTTTAAATATATCAAAAGGAGAATAAAGGTGTTTTATTTTATTATTTCCACAAAAAAAAATTTGAGCATCAAAAATTTGTGAAAAACTACCATTTTTGAAGTTCAACGTGGTCTTTATGAGCTATTGCGTAGACACGTTCAGATCGTATAGGCACGTTCACTAAAGTTGTTCTATTTTACTCTGGGTTAAAGGTTTTTAAAAATAGTAGTATAAAATTTTCAGTAGCTTGCGAGTTATGGCAAAAAAAATAAAATATTGTCCTTAAAAAAACGGTGTTTTTCGCAATTTTTTGCTGTATAAGTCATCTGGACATGTTCAGATCGTAGAGGTAGGTATGTTTACAAAAGTTGTTCTGTTTTACTCAGCTCAAGTAGTACTTTCGAACATATTTAGCCAAGTCTGTGTACTTTTTTTCACTGTCGCATAGTGTAATATATAATGATACTAAGCGACAAACAAATATAACACTAGTAAAATATCAGTATATTCTGTAATAAAAAGTATTAATCTCGAAGATGGATTTGCGGAACGCGTCTGAGGTGAGTGTAGTCATGTCTGAGCAAGAGTGAAAAAACCCCAAGAACGTGACAGTAAAGGTTCGATTGCACTAGCAAAGGGTACTAAAGCCCTATACTCAGTTTGTCCATATTGCTGACAATTTTTTTTATGGGCCTCAAAAGATTTTGAAAGTCTTTGACACTGACTTGTACAAATTTTTAATGCTCAAAAAAAAAGTTTTTTTGGAAATAATATAATAAAATATCTTTATTTTCTATTATGTTGTGTTTTACTATTTGTTTGGTATATTTATAAAAAAATAAAATTTACGTGGTAGAAAAAGGGGAAACTTTGAGTAACCAATTTGGTCTAGCGAAGCAGACCGGGTCCATCTAGTTACTACATAAATACATACATATGTATGTATGTACATAGTTTGAGAAAATTAAAAAAAAAACCCTTTTATTGCATTTTTAAATGAGCACGTAGCGAATGATTAATATTAATGAATGAAAGGAAAATATTAATCAGACGCTCTGTTGGCATTTTGTATTCTTCTTTAGAAAACGCCTTCATTTCAACATTTCATTGTTTTATTTGTTTTTTCTTCATAATAACTTGTAATTTATTTGATTTTCTTTAGTTTACTTTTCAATTATAAAATATGAAATTTTGTATTTTTTCTTAAGTGTAGAAATTGCGAATAACTTTTGCTTTCTTTTTTAATTCGTGAACGAGTGAAAAGGAAAGATTCAAGATTAATTAAAATTTCTTATTTCTTTTATCGCCAACATCATCAGTTTTAATTTTTTAATCCAAGAAATTTTTTGTAATTTTTTTCATTTAACTTTTGCTTTTTCTTACAAACTTTTCAAATGTGCACCAGGTTAAATAACAATTTATAAAAAAAAAAAACGTTAAAAAAAGCATTGTTAGCAGTCAATAGTAAAGTCAAGTCCATCTTTTAGTCGGATGTTTCAAACAGCAATGCCATCAACTGCAAGTTTTTTTTGTCATTTTCGCTATTATCATCACTACTTTTGTCTTCTTAAAATAGCCAAAATCCATAAAGTTTGTATATTTCCATTTCATGTAAAGTGTGTCAGAAGTGATGTAGAGACGGTTTTATTTTTTGTAGAGATGTGCGTATGTCAGTATGTATGTTACGATAGAACGATAGTTAACTGCAGATTTTTAAAACTGGTTTGCTTTTTTTATTTGCAAAAATTGCACAACAAATTATTTAAGAAAGTTTATTCAAATAAAATATTTGTTTTAAGAACGAACATGTATTCGTTATATAGTCGTCGTTTTTGTTTTGGTTTAAAGTGAAGTATTTTAATTGGCACAATAAATTGTCTTAATTTACTTTAATTACAAGCAAAAATTTCTTACATTTAATTTGTAAAATATAAACTTAATTGCCATAAAAGATGAAATAGATAAATCGGCTAAAGACTTAAAGAACAAAATATAGATTAAATCAAAAAAAAAAAGTTGTATAGTTTTTAAATTTAAGAAGTCACTGAAAAATATCAAAATTCATGCAATCTATTAAAGGCAATTTTGTGGCAAAATACGTCATTTATTTCAAACAAAACTATATGCAAAAAGATAAACCAACCCCTAAACAGATCAGGCAACACAATCTTTGTCATACACTTGACCACAAATTAAATCGTTTTTTTTTTATTTAAATTTGGTTAAAAATTTTTCAGAACGAAAAATAAACAGTTTAGTGTTTATGATTTTTTTTCTTGTTTAAGCTAAGAATTTTTAATATACAGTACAACCTCCCTAAAACGGGCATTCGCTAGTTCGGACTATCCAGTAATACGAACATTAAAATTGTTCGTACAGTTTAGTAATTTTTCCTCTACAGTCAAAAGAAGTGTTCTTTTTTCTCAGTAAAATTTTTTCGTTATTTCACCGCTAGACAAAATAAGTATTTGTGTGTGAGCAAGAATTAAATAATGTGTAAAATATTTTAGTTTATTTGAGTTTGCATAGAGTTAAAACGTAAATATGGCACCTGTAAATAAACGAAAGTGGAAAATCAATCAGACATGTGGCTGAGCAATACAGTGCCTCAAAGTCGACAATATTTGATATAAAATCAAGAAAAGAAAATATAAAAAAATATGTACCTCAAACTAAATTCTTATTTATTAAAATGAATATTTTTGGTCACTTTTAGTAAGATTCTTCTTCATGTTTTCTGTAAATTTATTAATTACAAATGAATTCTTATATGTACTTATTTTGCTTTTCTATAATAAACATAAATTATATATATGTACACATATGTATTGCGTTTAAAATATTATCTTAACTGTAGTCCGGACGATCCGCTAATTCGGACAGTAGCTGAAACTATATCTGTCTGAATTAGAGAGGTTATACTGTACTAAAAATTGTTTATAATTTCTGGAATACAAACCTTGAATGCTAATGAAAAACCGTTTTAACATACATAAAGCAGTAAAATGTTCTTTTTAAGTTATTTAATTTAAGCATATTTGTTAAATCAAAATATTTTTATTATAACAAAAATATTTAATTTAGTTTGATTTTAAGATTGCAGCGTAAAAAAACCTAACCACCATAATTTTTAAGAAAGAAAACTTATTCTTAGTTTTCGAAACAGAAAAGGACATCAAAAACCATTGAGGACAAAAGCTATATTGGTGTGAATAATTTCTAAATGTTGACACCGATTTTGTGTGTCATCCTTAAAGTTTGAACTTTTCAACACGTAGCAATTCATGTTTTACAACTTTACGAATTTTACATATGAATACTCTCGGCTTATGCTTGCTTAAATATTTATTCATACTTTCGACATACACACATGAATGTATTTACATTTCTACATTTACACCTTAACTTATAAACACTGCATACATACATAAGTGCGCGCCTCCATACCTACGTATATATTCATATTCATATGTAAATTTCCTTTTCCTTTTTTATGTTTGTTTTGTGTAGATTTTCCTTTATACCTTTCAGTGAATATATTTTTTTAATTTATTCATTTTAACTATTTCAATGCAATGCAAACACCAGCAATAACAATTGCAGTTAATATGAGACTGTGGCGGTAACAGCAGCAGCAGCATCTTTTTAATGTTAAAGGTTGTAAGTCACACCTTCTCACCTGCGTCTGTGTGTTTAACTCAAACATTAGATTGTATATACAGGGTGGCGCACTAATTGTGCTAAAATAGGAAACTCAAAAACTTTATTTTTAATCAATGTATTTCATTTATTTTTTTACTGTATGAAATATTCAATTTAATTTTATACAAAAATTATAATATAATTTAATAGTTTTTGAAGATGATAGACCGTAAATGACCTCCATGCTCATCCTCGCATGTGCGACATCTGATCAGAAAATTATTTATTGCAGCCTAAAAGGTTAAAGCCGGGGTCGCCTCAATTATTGTTTGAATGGATTGCTTTAATTAAGGCAAATTCCTTGGTTTCGTTTTGTACACCTCTTGCTTGACATAACCCCATAAAAAAGTCTGGTGTAGTCAGGTCAGGTGACCTTGGAGGCCAGCAGAAAGTGGAGTTCCTGGATATTAATTTGTTTGGAATTTGTCGTTGAAACTACGCCATAACCGGTCTGGCTATATGTAAGTTGCTCCATCTTACTGGAACCAAATGCTCTTGAAACGGATAAGTCTTCGGCGCAGGTCTGGGTAAAAAAAAACTCCTTCAACATTGACCCCCTATTTAGCACGATTCGTGCGCCACCCTGTATATGTGCAGACAGCCATATGTATGTATAGGTGTCACACACTACAGTTGCACATGTGAATCTTTAAACAATTAAAACTGGGTCAGTGCTTTAAAATTAAGAGAAGATTTTTCTGCCTCTGTTGCTTCTTTTCATTTATTATTCTGCTTTATACAAATTACACATTTATTTAACATTTTGTTACGTTTCAATATTTGAAAAAGAAACACTTGGGTATGTTTGAATATACATACAAACGTGTTATAACTAACAGAATTATATGCATATGTATGTTGATATCTATATCAGTGTTGCCAGGATAAATAAAATAAAAAACTAAATTGGCTTCCAAAAGAAGCTAGAAATAACTTAATAATATTAAGATGGAACCAAAAAGATCACAGATGTGTTTCTTTAAATAAAAAAATAAGAGCATCTAATTGATCTGAACAATAAAAGTGTTTATTTTGCAAAACATTTTTTAAAATGTTCAAATTTTTTTTTCTATACAATTAAAAGCTTAAGCATATATTTTATATTTGAAAATAATCTAATTGATTTTATATCAGTACTTCTTCAAGTACTAAGATGTAGGCAAAATACTTATGAAAAGAAAATTAGCAAAAAAAAAGGCTAAATTTTTATTAATATATTTTCAGTTTAATTTAGTTTCTTTAACCTCACACCTATGCTCAGACATGTGATTAAAGTAAAAAATTTTTTGAATCATTCATGTTTGATGTTTATTATAAGAGTGGTCTCCATCTCTAATTGATAGACATCAAAATCTTACTAAGAAAAAAATATTACACGAAACCTAAACTAAAAACAAGAAGGTGCGCTATATTCGGTTGTGCCAAATCTTACATGTTTGTTCGTATGAGTTTACATGTCCGAAAGGTATTTAAAGTCTTGGAAAAATTGGCCAATTAGTAAATTTTTTAAATTTCGCAAACAGGCATGTCTTACACGCCTGTCATGCCACCTGTGGTGAAGAGTATAAATATGGCAAAATTTAACTATAAAATTGCCAAACTAGCAACACTAATCTGTATACATATGTGATGAACATGTAATGTGGACATTTTTCCCGCACAAAAGATATAATTTTATTACTTATATTTTTTAAACAGGTTTTTTTCTATTTTTAATTAAATGTTTTAGAATCCTATTTTACACATATTTTACTTTTTTCGTTTGTCTGTTTGGCACTATGGCCTTTTAAAACACATTCAAATTAAAAAAAAATAAAACATTTCCAACTTGCAATTCAACACGTTTTTTTAAGATATTAAATCTTGAGAGGCACCTTAATGTTTTCAGATGTTTTATTTACAAATCTACTTATGTATACATTTTTGCATATGTGTATATTTAGAAAGTGTCTATGTACACACATTTTAGAAATGTTTGTGAAAAGAATAAAATCGTATTTATATGCCTGAAGCAAAACAAAAACATAGAAGAGAAACCATTGAACTCATTCCATGCATAAACAAATTTTGAAAAAATTTTATGTAAATGTATAAAAAAAAGCGTTTGAATTCTTACAAAATGCACAAATTTTTTCCCAAACCTAAAAATATATTTGTGGTAATGATTTTTGTAAACAAAATATTTACTTTAAATTTAATCCACTTAAATACATAATGTATCATAATATCATACATCATACATAATTAATCATAGTTATAGTCTAGGTCGCGTTTATATTTTCAAATCATACAGAAAAAAGTACCGTTGTTTAGACACTTAGTACTAAATACCGATTTTTTTTAGTACTCAGTATTTGACGCTAGAATAGCTTAGGGTTGTATTTTAAGAGTACAAGATATTGTATACATGTACTTAGGAAAAATCGTAACAATATAACTTATGGCGTGAATAATTTTGCGGTACCGTTTCACGCTAACAACTTATGGGTAGAATGAAACAGAAAGAGGTGGCCACTGTAACCTGAAAAGACACTTTAATTTGAAAAATCTGTTTGTCTTAGTAAAAACCCTATAGGCGAAAACAAAAGTACATATCTTAAGAATCTCTAGTATATATTTATCAAAACTTAAAAACAATTTGATTGTAAACAATCGATTTTTATATATTTTTTTAACATCAACTAACAATAAACATCCGATAAAACAAAAATACCACTTGAAATAGCCATTATAAAATACTTTTAGTGAGAAACAATACCACATTTCAAAAACATATCAAATAATATTGTATAATATTTAATACGACATTTTTCGTTGAATATTACCAAAAACTAAAAAGTAAGCAAAGTTTTTCATGTTTATTTGACACGCACACATCTAAATAAATAGTTTGAACTTTTTCTTTAACGCTTTGCTGTTGTTGTTGATGCTGCTGTTGCTCTTAAATACTTTTTGTACGAAAAAAACATGTTCAACAATAACAAAAGCTTAAAAATAAAATTCAAAAAGTCTTTGTAAAAGTTTAGCTGTGTGTTAAGAGTAGAAATTCCCAAATAAAAAAGGCATCATATGGATTCTAATTTTTATTTTGTTTTATACATTCACACACTCTTAAATTCTATAGAGCAACTTACATACATACATACATATGTATATTCACATATAGTTTTAGTGACTATTCCAAACAAGTGTTTGCACTAATTACTAATGAATGCCACTTGTGACAGGGGTCACAGTCTTAGTTACGTAACAAGTTAAATTAACGTGTGCATGTCTTTCTTAAATTGATGATAGCAGTTCTATGTATGTACATACATATGTAGCTTAGAAATTGTTGAGAAATAGAGGCAGACTACATTCTCAATAACATGGCAACATGACAATTGCAACAACAACAATAAAAAGTAAAAAAGTTACAGTCAAAAGAGTGACTTAGAATAGTGTTAAATGTCATATTTAAAGCTAAAAGGAATAAGAAACAGAATTTTTGGTGTTCAGGGCTTACTTTGATGATAGAATAAAAATAAGTAATTTAGGGAAACTATAAATTTTGTTTATGACTTTAACCTATTAACGCCCACTGTACTAAAAATAGAACGCAACTTCAATTTAAAATAAAAGTTATCTCATTCAGTAATTAAGTTGATATGGCTATCGTAACTGGGCATTGACCAGCTTCGATGGTTATTGTTATCAAAACTTTTTTCACAGTATATATATACTGTATATATATACTGTGAAAAAAGTTTTGAGGTTACTACCGATCCTTTTGGTTCACGCGCTGTGAAGCTGACAAAAGCGACAACAAAACCAGAAGAACATATGGTTTACTTTGAAAACTTTTTTACGAAGTGCGACCTCCTTGTAAACGTAAAGAGCCTATGGAGCAAGTGGAACCTTGCACGAAACTAAAACGAAACGGTGTCCACTGACTTCATCAAAGGATATGTGTAAAAAGTCTAGGGCTGAATAGGACCATAGGTTTGACTAGATAAGCGAAATTTTGATGGTTAGATTGAAAGATAATAACATATGCACATTTGGAACAAATTTCGATACTTCAAAACCATTAGGGAAAGTTAAAAGATGGTGTTCTATTAAGAAACAAAAAGTGTTATAACAGAGGCATTGGAGACGTAGATCAAATGGACCAGTCTACAGGACTGTTACGAATTGCAGTGAAAGGAAAGAAATGGGTTTGGTTTACTTTAGTAGTGAACATGATTATTTTAAATGCATGGAGATTAAACTAACTATATTACAAATCTTGATGATAGTGTAGATCAGCTATAGTTTCGCAGACGTATAACATGCATGTATTTAAGCAACAAGAAGAGCAAACAAATTAGAAACATTTAAATTATTTAAATCGTTTTGGAATCAAAAAGTTGGCATTTTTTCATATGGTTTTGTGTTTACTTTACTTTAGTCCAATCAACTATTAGTTTAGTTTCTTCAAAAAAAAGTTAAAGATATTTTTTTTTATATTTTAAATAGCATAAGAAAATTTTAAACATTGGAATTTTCCGTGAGTTTTAGGAACGAATTCTTTAATATTGCATTTCAAAAACTTAATGTTTAAACTCCAGGAAAAATTCCACTTCTGTTTGCATCCAACCATTTCCAACCATTTTTAATATTATTTTAAATTAAAATATAAAATTGTTTTTGTTTTTTTTTTCTTTTTTAAGACCTATAGTAAGCGTACATATATACAGACATATTGTACCTTAATAAAAATAGAAAAATTAGATTAAATTAATATAAGTAGAGCGCAATTTAAATCTTTACATAAACCTTAAATCATTTTTATTGTCAAATAAATTACATGTCAAAATTAAGAGCAGATTGTAATACCCTCCTTTTTATTATACCATGGCTTAAACTATAAGTAAACTGCGGTGGAATATTTTCTGGTTACCCTGAAATGTACTTGCAGCGCATAAATTTGAGACGCACGAGATGAATGTGCTTTGAGCTATAAATGTTGTATTTGTTTTGCCTGTTTTTCATATTTTTAATAATATTTTTTTTTTTCGTTTTTGTTTGCATAAGTATTTGTATGTGCGAGTACTACTACAACATTTTCATTAATTTGTTTTTGTTATTTTGCCTTCGCGTAATGAATGAGCATTTAATCTACCAACCCAACCCAACCAACTAACAGAGCATCCAGCCGTGTGGCTGGAACAGAAAGTGGCTTTTCTGTGTTTAGTTGTTGCATATAAAAATATTCTGTGAATAGAATAAACGCAATTAGAAGTATTTAAATTTAATTAATACTTTTATTTGTGTACATTACATTTACATTGTATTCTCGCAAAACATCTCAAAAACACATTTACACAAATTAAAACGTTCCTTTGTAAAGAGAAACTACATAGAAAACAGCTTGTGGGGTTCATCTTCAATGGCTTAATAAGCCAACAAGCGAAAGTTATTAAAACCCAAAGGTCAATTATTATAAAAGGAAAAAGTTTTTCCATTCAAATTATACCTAAAAAAAAATTTCGCTTTTAATTTAAGATTGCGTAATTTAGTTTATTCATGAGATTAATATCATTTAGATATTAAGTATTTCAGTTTAATTATTATTATTCAAGTTTTGATTTAATGAGCCAATGTTATGTAAGTCAAAGGTTTGAACGTTGGGCATTTTTCAAGCTCATAATATTCGTTGGCAGATTTTAATGAAATATAACAGGAATAAATTAAAGATAATTAATAAAAATGTTTATTACTGCTTAAGTATGCTCTAATAATGAAGTTAAAAATCATCAATAATTATCTTTTGAGAGGTAAAAGTAGGATATAAAATTTTTTATTTTTTTGTGTGTAACACCACGAGAGTACCGTGTTGGCAAACAAAGTATATAAATATTTTCTTAGTATTTGTGGCATTCAAACCGATTTAGTAGCAACTTTCAATTGAAACTGCTAAATTAGTCAAATTAGAAAAAATATGTGAAATAAAGTTGAAACAAACATTTAAGAATTATAAACTATTAGGAAAATTTGTTTAAATTATTTTTTATTATTATAAACCAAGTCTTTAGTAATGCTGATATCAGAACATGTGCTGTTCATTTTGTTTAACGAATGGTTGAAAAAATGTTTAACCCTTCGTCATACACATGTTTCAATTGTAACATTCGTAGCATATGGTTCTAGCCAGACCCACAATACATTTTAAATGCTTTTATATGGAAAATATTATAATTTTTGATATTGTTATGTAACAACAGCTATATTTAACAGATTAACCCTTAAGTGGATACCTAATTGAAGTGCCATCAATTGCCACATAGGCCTGGCTGTGACCACTTGTATTTTAAATGAAAATTTAAAATAAAAAAACAATATTTCTATAACACAAATTTTTATTTGTACAAATAACATATATGTATAAGGTTAGTTGCGTATCAAAAAACCTTATTTAATTGTATAAAACAATATAAGAAAATATAAAAAACAATTTCCAAAATTAACATATTTTTAAACATTTCACTTTAGTTTCATAAATTTCTTTGTTCTTTCTTTGAACGTAAGACTAATCATCGTGATTATGATGTTGTTATATGGTTTAAAATTAGTTTTAAAGTTTATTATAATAAATTTCAAGTATCATTTATTGGGGCTACCTTATCTGTTTGGAACCCAAAGAATCTAGTACGGCTACCGTCAAACCGAATAAGTCTCAAAAAATATATAGTTGCTTGGAAATTGATACATTTCTTGTTTGCCAAAGCAAAGAGGCAGCTTGTATATTGTAATGTGCTGCTCCACTGAAAATCAAGATCATGAAAAATTTCCTTTCGTTGTTATTGGTATCAGTAACTAATATTTTTTTACAAATGTTGTAAAAAAATGATTGAATATATTCAATGAATATTAATCTTTGCAAGTTGATCCTCCGGTAGTTCTCAAAATGTTGTACGTGGCAAATGTTTCTAAAGCTGGTGGTGACTTTGACCAATCCGTTCCATCCTTACCGTAAAAGAAAACAAATTTATAGTTTTCCATTTTATTTTAAACTTATTTTATTAGTTTTAGCTTCAATTTAAACTAATGTTTGCATTTATATTATGAGAAAAGTTGACTGCGCCTAGCCAGGCCCAGGTGGTATGAATGTAAATCAAGTTTTATTTTGTCTAATTGCCACGCCCATGGTCTAAAAATATATACTTATTTTTTTATTTTCACTTTGATTTAGGAATACATAAAGTTTTATTGAAATATCTGCAACATTAATATAAAAAAACTGGCCAGTCCCAGGTATCCACTTAAAGGTTAATAATTATAAAACGTAAAAAATTAAGCTGATAATCAAGCAAAAATAAAAATTGCATTTTATTTGTACCTTTCTGTTCTTTATTGAGCTTGTAAAGTTTATAAAATCTCATACTAACATTTGTACTAAATTTATGAATAGCTAAAGCAAGTAGGAGTGTTTCAAAAGTTCATTGTTAAACGTTTTGTTTTACAAAAATGCAGGTGGGAAATTTGACTTGCAAATATCATAAAATCATACAAGTATCATAAAATCTATAAACGTCAGCTTGACTCAATATCTAATGAAAATTCATTATATTTTGATCTCTTCTTGTTACATATGGGCAGGCCACATAAAGGTTTTTAGACAAATATGTAATGTTTCATTACTTTTTATAGCAACAAAAAGGTTACTCAAACGATATCACTGAAAAACATATCCGTTCCGTTAAATTAGCGAGCTAAAATTAGAAAATTACTTTGCTTTTCATATAATTTATATGTGGATCTAGCTAGACCTATGTATTACGAATGTGATGTGTACAACAAAATGTCCTTATAACTTTGATTTTATTCGCATTTTCATAAATTTTTATACACTAATAGCTTATAATATTTTAGGAGGGTACCCGAAGTTTTAAGTTTGTAGCTAAATTATAAACACATTAAAATTTAGTTTAAACTCAGAAAAGGTCTGGCCAGACCCATTAGCATGTCCGAGGGTTAAATTAATTATTTATTTGCCAAATAAGATTTTAGCAGTTTTCTATTTGTATACCCTTCTTTTTCTTTTAATTAATAAATTGTCTATTTACGAAAAGTTTTTTTCTAATAATATCTGTTGTATCCCAAATAATTTTGCAATTACTATGTTCTTACTGTAGGGTACTAAAGATTCGACCCAGCCTAATGTATTATGTAGACAATTCTTTTTAATTTTTTCCCATTAAACAAACGAGAAACGCATTCGTGATTTCTTAGAAAATCTTTTGTTTCATTTAATTATTAGCAATTATTTGCGCCATTATTTAATTTTTTCTTTGGTTTTTATTATAATTTGATTTAAGCTTTAGGATGTTAAGAATAAAAGTGTAAAAAGCAACAACAAATTTGTTTTCTCATTAAGATCATTAATTTTTTAATACTATTCTTTGATATTTGTTTGTTTTTTTTTAATTTTTCTTAAGATTTGAAAAAAAAAATCCCAAAGAACAGAACCAATGTCTAAATGTTTATGTGTGACTGGGTATTTGTTTGAGTGTGAAAAAGTTTAAATGAGTTTTGCCAGCCATCGCACTTAAATTGTAATTAGGAACCTTTACGTGTTTATGTGCCAACAGACAGTAGGACAATGTAGAGATATTAAATAAAAACAAACAAAAAAATATTGAAACATAAAAATTGTTAACAACAAATTTCTTTTATTGGAAACACTGGCAAACAAGATTTTTAAAAATAAGGTAAAAAAAATTTTGCCAAATTTGCAATTATTTTAATAATTAATTCAAAAATTAAACAAAATTCTTACATAACAAACACATTTTTGAAAAAATCTTTGTTTATAGAAAATGTTTAATAATAAATCTCCAAGTATTCTTATTTTCAGTGTTTCAATAGAAATTAAAAATTCTTCGACATGTTTTAGTAAAAACAATGTATTATTATTTCAATTTTCTCAAAATATTTGACAAAATAGTTTTAAACATCACCTTGTTTTTCATGATGGTGCATAGATGATAGGCAAAAACATTGGGAACGTAAATTTTAGTAACTTTAAGCCGTAAGTTACCCTTAAAGGTAGAAGTGCAGGACACAACTGTCAATACATACGGAAAACCATCCCTTAAATGTAGCAATAAACAAACCATAGTGTATATTAACACCCAAATATATAAAAATTTCTTGCAAAAGATGGAAGATACGTACAATGATCTGGTAGTCAATAAAGCACTGCAAAATACTTAAAAACCATAACACTGTAAATAAGTTGTTTTAGATCTTGTGCCATTTTAACATTTTAGAAAATTAAAAAACACAAAAAATAACCAAAAATAAAACACATTTGGCTTTGGTAATTCAATTACCAAAAGAACGCTTTATGTATTTTATTATCTGCTATAGAGAGTAACAGATATTTTTAATAAATTTATTTTGCTTAAAAGTCAACGTGTAAACATTAAAACAAAGTTTTCTCTGGCCACTCTATATACATTTAAGTTTGAATTTTTCTTTAAAAAGATCCCACTTTGCAAGAATATTCCAACTTAAAATAAAGTTCCTACAACTATGCAATAAAACAATAAATCATTTAAGTATTTGCAAAATTGAAAAATATTCTCATGCCAAAAAAATGCTGTTCTTCACAATAAATAAATGTCTAAATACGAAATATGCTTAAACGCTCATAACTGTTATTTTTATTCTCTTATTCTTTAACAACAACAAAAATTATATTGGACAAACATTTTGAAAATACTTTTGCTTTAAATATTTTCTTCTACATGTTTTTGTTTAATTAAAGTAAAAACAGAAAGTTTATAACTCAATTAACCCTCTCTCTGCTGCTTAACAAAATTAAACACTCAAATTTTTAAGCACCGAAAAATGTTACACATTTTGCATGGTCCATTTGAGTTCAAAACTAATTGAATTAATGCAGAAGTCACTTCGAAATATGAACAAAAATAAAGTATAAGAAAAAAATAAATAGAGGGAAAATGTTAAATAAATTTATATTTAACTTTTTATTACAGAAAACACTTAAGTTACAAGTATACTTTAACAAATGTTATTTTAAATATTATATAACGTACTTCAAGGCCAATTGCACACTCTGAAGTACAGTATGAAAATGTGTGTGGGTGTGTGTGAGTGTTAAACACTTAATGTAAGTCACACTTTCAATATCATATTCTAAAAGCATGAAAACTGTAAAATTAAACCAGCATAAGAATTTAAAATAAAAGTTTGTAAACTATATTTAAATACAATAGTGTTTTTGTACAAATTAAAATAAAGCATTACACAAGCCCATTTATTTGCTTTCATGCACTGAATGACATGACTCAATGTATAATTGATGGAAACAACACACATATATAGTCATTGCAATAAGATTTGATTGAAAATTTTTATTTAAAGATAAATTATAGAAAAGTTTCAATATAAAAATAATTCTTTAAAAAAAATCTACAACGTTTTCTTGAAGCTAATAAATTGTTAAACATTTTAAAAATAGAATTTTGGCTAAATAAAGCTTATCTAATAAAGAATTTTAAAAGTTATTTGAAAAAATTTCTAAATTTTCTAAAAATAGAACTTTATTGAAACATCTACCTTAGAGAAACTAATTATATTCTTTATATTATTTATCAAAAACTTTAACGTTTGTGTAAGCTTTATTTTTTAAATTCCTAGTTTATATTAATTTTAATTCATTTTTATTTTATTTCGTATTTTAGATAAGCGCTTGTTTGTTCACATGTTTCTAAATTTGTTTTTTTATTTATCACATATACACACGTTCAGGTGCATATGCTGCAACATTTGTAAAATTGTCACCCTAATAATATAAATTTGTTATATTGTTACAAACAAAGGTCATCGTCATGTCTGTAGAAAATAAATAAACCATCGCTCAACAAAAAAACTCACACATAAAAGCACATTTCTTAGCAAAAAAAAAACAAAACTCACACAACTTGCAAAAAAAACTTGTTTCTTAAAGATTATTCAACTTAAGTTATTTGTGAAGGTTTACAAGTCACATCTCGTGTTGCAATGCAACCATCTTGTAAATGTCAGGTCGGTGGTTGCACTATGACGCGCATCAAAAGGCAAACTAGGGATAAATGAAATTCAGGGAATATACCTTATGGCAATTATGAACCTTAAAACACCATCTGTTTATCAATTTTTACCTATATTTTAAATATAATAATATTTTTTGATATAATTTTTGTTACGTTTTTTTAAAAACAGAGAATATTTTTAGTTTTACATCCTTCGTATTCGTTTTTTAATTTTTATACTTTACCAAAATATTGCGACTTAATACAATATTTGTTCAATTTAATTAAATGTAAACTTCTTATTTAAATTTTTCCTTTCTATTTTTAAATTGAAGCAATAATAAGATTTTTATTCAATAAAATTGAATACAGGGCGCTTGGCAATCTAACTCTATGCCTTGTTACAAAAGGATAACAAAAAAGAATTTCAATATAAATTTAGTAAAAACCCCTGACTGTATCTTCTTTATTACATTTTTCCTCTTAACAAATAGAAAAATTACTTGGCAAACTCGTTTCTTGTTGTCTTGTAAAACAAATACTAACGACCGTAACCTAAACACCAACACGGTAAAAAGCACAATGGCGAAAACACAAAACAAAAAAGGCAAATAAAGATATATGACATTGTTAGACAGGCAGATAAAAAGTAGCAGAAGAGTTATTGAAAATTTGAAAAATGTTCACAAGAACTAAACAAAAAAAAAAACAATTTTACTGGTTTCTTATATTTTGTTGTCCTCCCCTTAAACCAAAACCAAGAACTTTGCTTTTATTTATTTAGTCATCCTCTTACTTTCTTTTCTATTTAGCATGACTCTTTGAATGATTTCTATTGAATTGCCTTTTCAGGTAAAAAAGTAAATGAAAAGAGTAATTTGTTTAAAACACAGCAGGAACGTAGATGGTTGTACTAACCCTTTTAGAATATTTTGCATTGAAAAAAAGTATTTAACTAAGAATTTTACTTAATTTAATAAAATCTAACACAAATTTTTGTTTGTATATGAATAATGGCCAAACAGTAGTCGCCAAGAGACCGAAATTCCTTTACAAATTATAATTTTACTGAAATATGTACAATTTTACTAACGTTACCATCTCTGCTTTACATTTTTTTAATTTTATTTCTCATACTTTTTTTGCAGCACTTTTAGTTAATTTTGTTTTAACAACTACATTTTTCTTTGTTTTTTTATTAATAAACTATTAAAAATAGCTGGTAGCTGGTTTCGAAAATGCATTCCACTCGGCTAGTGTCGGCAAAAACTTACTTTTCAAAAATTCACAATAAAAATCACAATAAAAAATGTTTCATTTCTAAGAAATTAAAAATGAACTTGAGCCAGAATAAAACCAAAAGTACTTGTCTTAAAACAAATTAAAGTTCGTAAAAAAAAACATTTAAAATTCTAATATTAAAATATATTTTGTTTCTTTATATACAAAAAATTGCCAACTAAACTAAAAACAAAAGTTGCCAAAAGACAAAAAAAAATTTGCGATTTTTCTTTAAAAGCTTTTTTGGACTTAAGAAAATACTTAAATGTCTTATAGCGGTTAGTTGGTAAAATAATGTCTGCAAGCCTATCTGTTGATCTTTTAAACACGCTCCTGAAAATAGGTATAAACTTCCTTTGTTTTTTGTTGTTTCATTTATAATTTTTACCCTTCAGCAATATAACCATCAATATGTTTTTGAAGTATTTGTTAGTTTTTTGCTTTAATTGCAAAAAAAAAATTAATGAAGCACTTCGAAATGTATTCTATTCCAATGTTCAAGAGTTTTTAAATAAACGAAAAAAATTTCATTTTCCCCACCATCTTGCAATACTTCTGCTGAGTTTTTTGTGAAAAAGGCACGTTCTTATTTGCTGTAATTAAGTTTTGTTGCGTCTTTGTATTTAGATATGGATATATTTTAGGGTCTTTTAAAACAAATTTTAATTTTTTCCTTTGCTTTTGCCATTTGCCATTGTTTTTGTGTTGATTTTCTTCAAGGAACTCTGAATGTTTGTGTTGAGTTTAAACAAAGGCATTAATCATTGCTTTTTTGTTGTTGTGGTAAAACCTTAATCCGAATAATGTTGTTTACAAAACATTTCAAATCGTTTATTTAACTTTTAAGCAATTACATTAAAGCAACACTAACACCAACACAAACCGTTAGAAAATGTATTTTTGTTTCTGTATGTGGTTACAAGCAAGAATAGCTTAAGTCTGAAATAATGCTTTTTAAAAACAAATCATTTTTTATTTACAGAACAAACAACTTAAACAACTTTAAACAGCGACCTTAATGCAATTTTAAGCAAAGCTTATCGTACAATGGTAGGATTAATAATATAACTATACCCTTCACTACGTGTATTTATGTATGTATGTGTAAAAAAAAAATTTTTTTTTTGCCTATATCTTGAAAATTTTTTTTTTGTAAATTTCTCAAAAGGCATGTCTTAAGCCTGGTATTCTGTTCAATATTTGACATGAAATTATGTCAAAATACATATAAAAAAAAATAAACGTGAACTTTTTATGAAAAAATGTTGCAGAAGTAGTACTCTGTTCATTTTGTGAAAAACACAACATTCTACAAGATTTTTATAAACATGTGAAATAACGTATACGGTAGTTGTTTCATGTGGAATTTGTGAGCCGTTGGCTTTAAAAGTGGTGTAAGTGTATTTTGTTTTTAATTGAGATACATTAGGTTTTGCATTTGAATAACTTCAGTAACTGCATTAACTGCGAAAATTTGTAATGACAAAAACAATAACAATTTTATTTATTTTTTTTAAAAAGGTTTTATATTAAAAAGTTCATAAATTGTATTCAATTTTATTAATAACTAATTTTTTGTCAAAATGAACTTACACCATTTTGATAGTTAACGGCTCATATTTGTTTTGTTCACAAATTAAAAACAATGTTGTATACTTATGTGCAAGAAAATCGTCCAAATTATATTAAATCGCAGTAAAGACACCATTGTTGCTTGTCAAATTTTTCATGTGGAAATACCATTGTTGCTCAACAAATTTCACAAATTCGAACAGAGTACTAGGCTTTACACACAAATATAATAATTTTTTAATAAAAAAAAAAAATTGGTAGTCGTCGTTTTTGGTTTATATCTCATTCAGTTATTAAGCGAATTTACTGTATTTTAATAGCGAACATTTCAGGAGAATTTCTGACTGTAACACGTCCATACGACATCGGGAGACTGAGGAAACTTGATTTCAACAGACGGACAGACAGACGAACATGGCTAAATCGACTTCCCTATCTATAGGGATTCAGAATGTACATATAAACTTTATGGGGTCGCAAATGAATATTGTAGAAATTACAAACGGAATAACCTTGTCACCTCTGGTGAAGGGTTTAAAAAGGATAATAAAAATTTAGTCTATTCAACTGTGCCGCATATCGTTTACCCACCACTGATATGAGGTTGCATAGAATTTGTATACATAAAATAAAAAGGAAAAAATATTTTTGACTAAGGAATAAAAAATTAAGGCAACAACGTCACTATCTTTCAGGTTATGGAAATTTTTTTTTTCGAAGTAAAAGTTTATAAAATCTTTTTCTGGTAGCCTTCTTATATGAATTAAATACACGAATACTTGACTTTTAATTTCAATGTCTTTGCATGTTTGTCTCTGTGTGTGTATGTATGTATGTATACTCTTGTAAATTAAAGGCCACATAATTCAAAGATAATTAACACCGTAAATGTGTTAAATTTAATAACATCTTGATTACATTTGCTTATTACACCGCATACAATAACTATCATTACAATTGCGAATTTAATTAATTTTTCGTGAGGACTTATATGTTTATGCAGGTAGCAAAGGGTGCTGTGTGTACATACTTACATATCGTCACAGAAAATGCAAAACGCCCTATCTAACATTTTAAACATTTAACAGGTGAAAGAGCAAAAAAACAAAAAAGTGCTACCAAGTTTCTCAATAAATTTAACGTTTGAACCAGTTGTCGTATACAAACATAAATTTAGTTATGGCTTTTTGAATTTAATAAATAATTGCATTTGTAGATAGGGCATTTTTGTGTATGTTTATAAAATTGTTATCCATTTTCGGAAAATTTTAACATTTTTCGAGATGACGTATTTCGACCCAACAGACCAGAATTAATAAAAAAGAAAGTCAATTTTGATTTCTTTGTTAGATAGGGCGTTTTGCATTTTCTGTGACGATATGTATTTTTGAAAATTGTTTGCTATATATCTTAATTATAATTAATTAAAATCATATTGCAAACGTATAATTATCGACAGTAATATGAGAAATAATTAATCCTTTAACTTATTTTAAAGCCTAATATGGATTTCACTAATGATGATTAAGTGTTGATATAAATATATTTAAAAGACACATAATACATTTATTTGCTTTAGTTACAGATGGATCTTATATAAATGGATTTTGTAAAAAATTACGGAAAATTTTAATACATTTTTTGTTTTTAAGATAACACATATTACTATTCTGTTTTTGCTGCTTAAGCAATCTGTCTTATTTTGAATGTTGCACTGTCTTTCAAAGCAGTAAAAGTTTTTTAAAAAATTCCACTATTGACACTCTGCTCTGTATTTTAACCGATTTAATATTAACAAAAGAGCATATTCCCTGAATAAAAGAAAACACGTCAAACGTCAAATCTTAATTGACCTAGAAGTTATAAAAACAAAAAGTTGGCGTTTTCATAAATATTTTTAAAGGTCAATCATGACGTAGGCAAAACCAAGTTATTTTTAAAAATATTCTGATTCATTTTTGAACAAATTTTAAACAATATATTTTACCATTATTATTTCTTTCTAAATAATTTTTACCATAAACTTAAGGTTTTAGTCTGAATAAAGGCTTTAGTCACTAGTTCTCTAAGACATAATAATTTAATATCTTGTATCGTATTTTAAAACTAATCGAATTAAGCCAGTAAATTTTTTACATTATAAATATAGGATTAAAAGATTTGTAGCAACTTAAATAGAAAGAAACTTTATTCTACTTAAATGCATTCACATACACACAAACAAACAAACTAATACATTTAAATTCATTTCATACTAAAACAATGCCAGCAAAAGACACACACAAAAAAATGTATAAGAGCAATGATTAATACGCTGCAGGAAATGTCAATAGTGAAACTGTACTGACTTACTATTGGCATAGTCACCAATACTAGTGACTTATAAAACCCCAGCCAATGCCATTTTCTATAGACATTTAACATGTGCGTGTCATTGAAAATCCACTACTGACATTGGTACTAATAGTACTAGGTATTAACTAGTTAGTTCTTTTGGGACCATATGTAGACATTGGAACCAGTGATTTACTAGTACATTTTAGTAATTTTAGTCTACACTTTTGGTACTTTATACTTGCAAAATAAAAAGTATTGACGCTTTGTTGACAATATCATCAAAAAATCACCACAATAGTCGACAAAAGTGGTGACTTAGAGACACTTGACCCCAGGCTTCCTGCAGGGTATGTATATAAATACATATGTATGTATGAATGTATGTATGTATGTGTATATAACTTACCCCTTCCTTAAGGTTAAATTTATTTTGTTTTTTTTTGAACTTAAAAGAAAATCAAAATTTATGACACAAAAGTACGAAAAACACCCAAATGATTTTAACAAAATCTAAACTAGAAGTTTTTATTAAAGAACAAACAACAACACAATTGTGTAAACAATAATGATTTCCAAAAAATAATGAAAAAAGCAAAAATTACAAAAACAAGAAAAACCAAACAACCGACTATAAAAACAATATGTGTAAGAGGTTCATCAGGGAGTACTTAAATCATCTTAAGTTCTCTTGAACCATAAAAGGTTGAGAAGGTTTGAATTTTCTAATCCAAACTTTTGTATCAAATGTTTTTTTTTTTTTTTGTTGAAGTATATTGTTTAAACTGTTAAATTTATTCACTGACATATTATTTGCTACCATTTCTATAAATAGCAAATTACTACTTAACGATACGTTTTACAGAAATCCATTAAAAAAACATTTAGAATCGATTTACAAAACATCATAAAGATTACAAACTACTGTCGAAAACTTAACTTCTTATACTAAAATATAAAAATTATAATAATTAATTTAGTTTGCTCCTAACAATTTCTATAACAAAGCTGTATGCAACTTTTATTTCTTAGCAGATACCTTAGAAATATATAACGTTTTACATTATAATCTTGTCATTTGAAAACTACTTCTTGGTAATGCAGACGGTAATGTTGTAGTCATTGAAAAGTATGTTAATTTGTAATAACATGTTTGTCACTGACAAGCTTTTGCTGCTAGCTTAGTCTTTTCATTACTTAACAAATTAACGAATAAATCAATAAATACGCAGAAACATTTTTTTACATGACACAAAAGGTCAAATGGCGAGTCAGCTAGTGAGCAACGGAAATGATGGGGTTATTGGCAAACCAACAGACTTTAAATCAGTAACTGTTTAAATAATTGTATGTAAACAATTGTTCGCATTACATCTGGACAAACTTTGGAAACAATAGAAAATCTTTAAAGTTTATAATCTTATAAGCTCATATTTAAGAAAAATTTAGGGCAATTTTATATTTTTTTTTAAATTTGGGGCCTTTTTTCGTATACGCTTTGGGGCCATTTTTCATTAAAACACTTTCCATAGTATCAAAAAATTTAAAAATTAAAAATGCCCAAAAAAAAAATTAGGGGTAATTTTAAAAATGAAAATCATCCCAAAATCGAAAATGAAAAATGGCACCAAAAACACGAATAATGGCCCAAAACATTCGTGTTGTTGCCTTCAATGTAAAAAATTGGAGCCATTAGGGGCCATTTTTCATTTTCAAATTTGGGGAGATTTTTTCATTTTTGAAATTGGGGCCATTTTTCAAGAAGCCCTGCAAAACCACTTTAATATGATCAAACATTTTAACAACGTAGTCAAAAAATTTGTCCATATAAAAATGAATCAACACGAAAAAAAAAACAAGTAAGAGCGCTATATTTGTCAGGGCCAAATCTTATATACCCTTCACCATGTGTGGCCCGTTTGGTCAAATGGTTCAATTTTTTCAAATATATCGTTAGTTTATCTCAAAGCTGCAAAACAATAGTTTTTTTGTGTAAAAAAAATGGAAAAAAAAGAGGCAGTCGTTTTTTTTTTTGCTTATATCTCAGCCGGTTATGGGTGGATCTTGCCAGTTTTAATACCGATTTTTTCGAAGGTATATCCAAAAGTTTGATGCCACACAGAACCCTTTACATGGCTTAATCGACTTCCCTATCAATAAGGATTCAGAATATATATACTTTATGGGATCGGACACGAATGTTGTAGAAATTACAGACGAAATGACCAACCCTCGCCACATGTGGTGAAGGGCATAAAAAAACAAATTCCTTAGACTAACTAAAATTAAAAAAAAAAAAATTTAAATGGTTGTGGTAAATTTCGTTCTCACTCATATTTATTTAAGCCATCGTTTATTGCCGTGAGCTTCTTATTTATTTTGTTATAGTTATGTAAAGGGTATTTTTTAGCAAAAAGAAGTGACCCAATTTCGCTTAGGTTCCAAGATAAATCCCAGAAAATCCAAAAATATTTATTGGAAACAATATCTCTAACTTTTTCATCCACTTTAGGCGTGTCTACTTCAGGATCAACCTTGATATAATTGTGTTTGTTGTTAACAGCAGTAAGTTTTTCATTGTAGATTTTATTTGTTTTCACTTCTAGTTCGCCCGCAAGATTTTGTGCTTCTTCAAGCACATTTTCTATTTTCCTTAATTCATCATAGCGGCATTCTTTGGTATAATTTTTTTTTGCGTAGAATCTTTCATAATGTTTCCTAAATGTTTCAACATTTTTCCTAATGTCGCTGTTTAAATCTGTAAGTAAAATTTGCATTCAATGTAATATATACACATTTGCTTTAAAATCAATTTTTTACTTACGCTTTAGCTGGCAAAGATAGATGATCACTTTTGATCACACCACATTCATCTTCCGACTACGATGAGGGCAAATAACTTAGAAGTAGTAATTGTTAATTCATATTCTTCTGTAAAATATAAAATTTTAATTTAAAGAAACAAAAAACATTATTTTGTACTTAGTACTTTTTTGTTTGTTTTTATCTAAACGTATTTACATATGTTTTTATTCTCTTACATTAAATAAAATCTTTGACAATGAGTAAGCAATTCGATTCGACGTCCGAAATTTGACAAATCGATAGGTTTGAACTTTTTTGTGTACGATAGCTCATTCGATATCGACAGCGGCGATTAGACCCAGGTTTTGTGTGAAAATTTGTTGATCCTTTAATAAAATGAAATGTTTCTCACTGCAGAATAGAAATTTCTTTATTTCTCTGCTACGAACCATTAAACAGCAACACAACATGTCAACGTTTAGAATTTTGTTAAGCTTAACAGATTATTTAGTTACATATGTACGTATATTGCACTTACATATATATGTACCCAGCAAAACTAGGTAATGGCTTGCTCTTAATCAACAACATAATTTTCAATAAGTATTAAATACCGTCTGCATTACTTAAAAGTAGCTTTCTAATAACAAGAGTATATTGTGAAACGTAATAATTTATTTGTCAGATATTTTAAAAGAAAAGAAAATCTGGTTCTCATCATACTTTAAGTATAAGTAATAATACATTCGACGAATGTTCATGAATTTTATGACGTTTTTTAAACCGACTGTAAAGATTTTTCTAAGTATTTCTGTAAAACGTAACATACAGAAGTATGAGTTCTGTAAGCCTATACAATCAATTGGATATTTTACTTATTTACAGCAAGTAGTTATATAATATTTTAGAGGTGTTGACTCATATACATAGTTCTTTATTTATAACCTAAAGGGCTGCTTTATTTGTTGATAGTAAGTAGTTACTTAATGACATTAAAGTAATGACTTCCCAAAGGTCCCTATTTGTAAGTGAGGGTGGTAATGACTTATTTAAAACCCTATTTGTAAGCGGATGGGGAAAGTACTTGCCTCCAATGGCATCGCCGTGTTAAAGTAATGGGTTAAAATGCCAATAGGTAAGTTGTGCAATTACTGTATTTTTATCATTTTAACTCATTACAAAGCAATGCTAATTTTTGCTGGGTATGTATGTTTGTGTTTTATAAAATGTATACTATGTATATGTATATTTGTTTGTATGCATGTATATAAGTTTGTGTACATATTTGTATCTGTGTTAAATATCTTAATAGTTTGTTGACACATTTCTTTGTTTTTTTTTCTGACAAGTTTTATTTGTATTATTGCTTTGTATCTTTACCCAAAGCAAAAACGAATGAAATAAAAATTCTAAAGATTACACAAATCCCTTACATACATTCATACATACATATGTTAGCAAAAATCCTAAAATAAAAAAGGACATAAAATAATTCGGAAATTTATTAATAATAAAAGTGGATAATATATACATATGTACATACATATGTATGTATATGTATGTAAGTAATTTAAAAAAAACAAAAGAATGCAAATTTAACAAAAAAACAAGTAAGAGCGCTATATTTGGCTGTGCCAGATCTTATATACCCTTCACTACGTGTATTTACGTTAAAAAAAAATTTTTTTTTGCCGATATTATTTCCTAAAAAGCATGCCTAATTTCTGATTGATACCAATAACGCGTCCGTACAACATCGGGGGG
>NDXZ01031397.1:0-11657 GCA_003055125.1 Paykullia maculata
CTATTTTTAAATAATTTATTCTCAGGCAGAACAACGTTTGCCGGGTCAGCTAGTAATAAATAAAAATGTTTGAAATTCAATTTATCAAAGCGTTATTATCTTTTTATGGTGAAAAAGTAAGGTCTCCGAATACCAGCCAAATAAAGTATATAGGATATTTACAGCCAACCTTACGAAATCCGATCAATGGTTAAAGAATGCTGATGATGAAATCATAGCTGGTTTCCAAAATGAATTCCACTCGGCTGGTGTCGGAAGACTAATCTTTTTATTATTCTTCAATTAACACCATTAAAAATTAATTTCTTCATGGGTAAGAAATTCAATAATGAACTTAAGCCAAAATAAAAAAAAAAGATTATTGTCGACATTACTTTTTGTTTTAAAAAAAAAAAAAATCTTAATAATTTGCATAGAAAAATCTACTTTCTTTGCATATACATACATATGTATATGTATCTTGAGTTTTCAAATCAAACATATTTCATTGCATTAAAATTAATGTTTGAAATGTTTTTTTCTTGAAGTATGTGAGTATTAATTAAAAATGTCAACAGGTTTTTATTGTTTCCGTTTTCATTTAAGCTGTTAATTTTTATTAATAACAAAGACAAAGAAATGTGGGCTAATCGCATTAAAAGAAGCGTATTATTTTACGTTTTTATAAATCAGTTTTGAAATATATCAAAAGTTTAAAAGAGGAAAAAGAAACAAATAAAGTTTTGATTCAAAATTTATTTAATAAACCTTTGATAAATTAAAAAAAAAAATATACAAATTATTATTAATTAAGTAAATAAACAAAATTTAATTGAAAATTGTAAATGAATGGATTTTTGCTTTAAATAAAAACCTGTTTTGCATTTGCTTAATATGGGTTGTTCACATTATAATACGAGTAATTAAACATCTGTTAAGAAACCATAGATTTTAAATTGTGACATTTTTACAAAGTGAACTAAAAACTAGAGTTCATCAATTTTTTTTTCGTAGTTTTTCGTAAAAGTACTGATTCTTAATGTCAAATTATTGCAGTAAATAAATATAAATTAATGAAAAACCAGAAATTGCTTAACTTATTACTGTATTATTATTTTATAAATAAAGTTTTGTAAAAACCAAACAAAAAAAATTCATTAGCAATAATAGAAATAAAATGCTATTTATTTGTTTAAAAAAAATATTAATTAATAATAATAATAAATTTAAAAACACAATTAGAGTAAAAAATATTGCATTTTATCTTAAAAAGTCTTAACAAATCAACCCAACAACATGCGAATTTAAATGGCAATAGCAATAGCGAAATAATTATAATAATATTTTTTAGCGAACAACTATTAATGCAAATGATAACCTGAGAACGAACTGCAACAAGACAAGATATTTCAACTAAGTATTCGTAAAAACAATAAAAAATTGTTTTAATTTAGTTGTAAGACAAGAGTTTAAAGACAAGATTATTCCGCAAAATTCAAAGACAAAAGAAAAAAATAAAATTAAATAAAACTTATGACACCGCAAAGTCTGGGTTGTTTAAAAACGTGTTACCATTTGTTTTTGCAAATTTATTGTCGTTATGACATGTTGTTTGAAAAGTATATATGAAGTCGGTATTAACAATTTTTTAAAGTTTGTTTTTTATTTTCGTTTCCACTGTAAGCCGTTAAATTAACTCAATTTTACGAGAATTTATTTTTGGAAAATTGATAAGAAAGTAATTTCGTTGAATTCCTTTTTTTCTTTTTGGAAAATTTTTAATACCGTTAATTTATGCTAATTATATTATCCCCAAATTCGTTGAAAATTTCTGGAGGAGGTGTCATTTTTTAAAAAGTAATACCCTAAGGCCGAAAGTCACAGTCATTAGTCAACTATTTGTAAACTAAAATGATAACTATTGTTTAACTTATACAGGTGTGAAGAGGTGTGAATATAATTGATTAAACCATTGCCATTGGTTAACTAATAACCGTGAATTTGGGCATAAGGCTCTATTTTTAAGTTTTTAACTGAGTTTGCAATTTACTTAAGTTATCATATACCACACACGAATGGAAAAAAATGTTTTTATAATGCTATATTCGACTGTGTACACATAACGACAACCATTATGTTTGCTGTTGTAATGTGTATGCTTAGCTGAAGAAAGAGTAACAAAAACAGTCGTATCCATTTATAGACCTATTATGATAATTTTAAAAATTATATATAACACATGCATATATATAATAAAGCTTTAGGTGCTTTAAAAATTTTGTTTTACTCTAGTTTGATATAAATATTGATATTTTCAAAAATGAAAACATTTTTAAAGTTGCAGGATTTATTTTAACATTTGTTATTAGGGGGGTTTCTTTGAAAAATATAATATTATGAAAAAAGTTTTTCAAACATAATAATTTTGAAGAATTTATAGGCATCCAATTGTTGTTGTATTTTTTTTTATTAACTTTTTTCTTTCTTTGTAAAATAATAATTTTAAAGTTGTAGGATAAAGGTGGTCAGATTTCAAGGAAAATTGTAGGTTTTTGTGAGGCTTATTTTAGTTTTTTTGTTTGTTATTTTTCTTCATCAACAGTTAACAATTTGAGGCGTGGGACAACAAAAAAGTTATTATAGCAGCAACTTTACCCTCATTTATACTTTATGCTTTCACAAATTACATATAAGTGGAATAAAAGTATGAATTAAAAGTGTTGTGAAGGGTGACGAGGAAACAGGTAAATTTTGTTTGTAATTTTTTTGTAAATAAATGAAAGGAAGTTTGTTTAAGTTGTTATTAATTTTTATTACCATTACGTTAAATCTTTTTTGTATATACCAGGGATGCCAATTTGGAAAACCAAAATTCAAAAACCCTGTATTTTAATGGTATTCCTAAGTCCTGACTTTTGTGATGTGTTAAAAATGTTTAAATATTTTCCAATGTTTTTTTGCCTTTTTTAAGACTCAAACTAAAATTAAAAAAGGTTTTTCTTAATTTTTTACATTAACTGAAACAAATGTAGGCTCTAATATTGCACGATTGTAGTTAATTTGTTTAACTTTAAGATGCTACAAAGCAAATAGACATGTAAGGGGTTGTAGAAGAATCTCTTTTTGGGATTTAAACTTATTGATGATTTTGCCTTCAAGCATTAGGTGTGAAAAATATTTTTATTTAGCTGCTACATTCACTAGTAATAAAATTGAATTAAATTTTTCCCATTAGCACGTGAATGACTTGACCGTTTTATAAAAGCACTTAAAATTTTATGAATTTAAAAGCATTAAAATGGACAACAAATTTAATACTTTTCCTTCTGATTCATGAACTTAAGGTAAATATCAAATTTAGGAACAAAATTAAAATGTTTACTGAAGATAAAGTTTGAAATATAGAAAAATACTAACTAAAGGCTTTTGTTTTTATAAGAAACGTATTTAAACTTTGCCTGAAACTAAAACGAACAAATAGTTTTCTTTATAAAATTTTTTCGAGTTATATTTATATATGTGAATCAATAAATGGGCAAATAATTTGGGAAATTTGGTACTTTGGCACTCCTGGTATATTACAGGAGATTTGTATTGTAAAATAAGCATAAATCTTTTAAGTATCTTTCATTGCAAAATTTAAAAACAAAATGCAATAAACTGACATAGTTTTGCAAAGAAATCTTGAAATGGCATCACATGTATGAGAGTGTATGGCTGCAGTTACACATACAGCTAGTCGTTTTTTTTAAGATAAACAATAAATTAACGTGTGTGTGTGTATGTGGAGAGTTTAAGATGAGTTGAAAGTTTGAAGAAGATGTATTATTATTACAAAATATTTATAGTTTAGTATAAATGTCTAAATGCGGTTTTGTTTTATTACTTTTATAAGTAATTTCGTTAAAAATGATTGTGCACTTGCCTCTTTTTCTGAAGATGTTTTTACTTTATTGCATAATAAAATGACATTTTACAATTTTACATATTTTTCTTATTACATAATGAAATAAAAAACAAGTAAGAGCGCTATATTCGGCTATGCCGAATCTTATATACCCCTCACCATGTGTATTTATGTATGTATCTATGAGTGTATATTAGTAAATTTTTTTCAAAACACACAAATATAATAATTTTTGAGTTAAAAAAAAAATTATTATAATAATAATAATTAGTCGTCTTTTTTGGCTTATATCTCGGTCAGTTATTAAGCGATTTTACTGGTTTTCAATAGCAAACATTTTAGGATAATTTCTGATTGTTTGATTTTAATAACGTGTCCGTACAACATCAGGGGGCTGAGAAAACTTGATTTGAACAGATGGACAGACGGACAGACGAACATGGCTAAATCGACTACCCTATCTATAAGGGTTCAAAATATATTTACTTTATGGAGTCGTAAATGAATATTGTGGAAATTACAAACGGAATGACAAACTTATATGTACCCTTGTCACCTCTGGTGAAGGGTATAACAAGTAAGAGCGCTATGTTCGGTTGTGCCAAATCTTATAGATCCTTCACTACGTGTATTTATGTATGTATATGTATACTTATATGTACGTATGTATTTACACGTCCGAAAGGTACACGCAAAGAAAAAACATGAATGAATATGGTCACGGTAATATACATATATAATAATAAAAACTAAAAATGTATGATGGTTTCAGATTATGGTTATGAAACCATCATACATTTTTATTTTTTATGATTATCCGTAACATATTTATAGTTTGGACAAATATATAATGATTCTTGCCATCATATTATGATTATGACAATCATATAACGATTGTAATAATCATAGAATTTTAAAATTGTCTGTGATCATATAACCGTGACCATATTCATTCATGTTTTTTCTTTGCGTGTATTTAAAGTCTTAGAAAACTTGATTTTTTATGATATTAATTTTAGTCCTTATAGGTTTTCGCCCATATCTTTGCTGATTCAGGGCCACACAAATCATCAATCACACATATATTTTAATTTTATCTTCTTAATTGTCTCTTGTAAATAGATTGTTTGATATCAACAACGCGTCCGTACGGCATTGGGGGGCTTAGCAAACTTGATTTTAACAGACGGACATGGCTAAATTGACTTTCCTATCTATAAGGATCCAGAATATATATACTTTATGGGGTCGCCAATGAATATTGTAGAAATCACAAACGGAATGACAAACCTATATATGCCCTTGTCACCCGTGGTTATGGGTATAAAACAACATTCAATTTTATTTATTTTTAACATATCAAAAGTATGTAGTTTCAGTTATAAATGTTGTGTTTACACAAACACTTCAAAGTCCATATAAAAAGAAAAAAACTGATCATAGAAATAATTAAAAAAATTATAAAATTTTATTAATTATTGGGTATGTAATTAGTAAGTGGAAACAACATTGCATCAAGCACTTTTTTTTTCAACTAAAGTTAACAACAGGAAATGTGCTTTTGATGCAGATTTCCTTTATGCTTTATCCTGTTAATTTAATTATTACGTAAGAAAAACCATTACAAAAACACAAGATCATTTTAACAACCCATGATTCGAGTTTATCAATAAATACAAACGCTTGAATGTGTGTGTGTGTAATAACAGTTTTTGTTAGCTGTGATGAATAGTGCTGACGTATACTGGTGCATACTGCACAGTGAGATGTGTGATTTTGTTTCAAATGGAAAAAAACAAAAGACTTAAGCTGCAAACTTGATGTTTAACAACAACCACAAACCAGAATTCTTTTGCGGTTTGTATCAATTTAATTGATTTATTTCAGATTTCAAAAAAAAATTATAAAAATTATTGCAACATTGGTTTTATCTTTTGTGAAATGATTAAAAAATATTGTAAAACAAGTAAAAAGAAAATTATTGTCGATCAAGCCCAACATAATTAAAATCAAAATTACATAATATCAAATATAATAAATTACTTATGCAACATTTTTTTGGCGATTGTGATATCACTTAGACAAATTTGTTATATATTTTTATTTGGGTTTATGAAGCTTAAAAATATTTCTGAGTGTAGAGCTTATATGGGAGCGAGGTCCAATAATGCCCGTTCATCATTAACTAAGTTGCCACAAGACTTATTTGTAATGATGTTATACGGGAGCTAAATCTAAAGTATATTGTGTTTCAAGCTTTACGGAATTAAAATGGAAAACTTTTTTTTAAGTTTGCCTTAAAAATTCAAGGACAGAAGGACAAATTAACAGAAGTTTTTTAATTTGCACATATATAATATGACAATAAGATAATACCTTTGATTTGGCAAAGTACAAAACACATACTTATGTATTTCATTACCAATTTGCAAAGTTTTAAAAGTCATTAATACGAAAGAATATAATTATATTTCTAAAATAGAGAAATTTTGGCAAACAATTTTTCCATAAATAAAAACTGTATAAAAACAGTTTTTAAAGATAAATTACATGAAAAAGATGTAAACAATTTTAGGAATTTTTAACAATTTTTTTATATAAAAATTTAACAGACAATTGTTTTTAACAGAAGGGTGGGAACATTTATTAAAACGGAATTGATCTGACCGCCTCTTTTTGGGAAATGAACCATTAAGCCGAATTAAAGACAATTTACACTTCAGTTTGGTATTGAAATTAAGTTAATTTTCTCTTGATAAAAATTAAAATGTTTGAATTGGTGTTTATGGCCAACATTTTTTTAATACAAATTTTAGCAATTTTTATTTGCGGTAAGTTATTAAAAAAAAACCTTTTATTAAATACAATTTTTTTTAAAATAAAAATTATATACATATGTTTAACTTTTCGATAGTTTACAGTTTATTAAACAATTTTAGTTAAAAATAAAAAAAAATTATTTAACTAAGAAGTTAAAATTGTTAAAAATTTTATTCTCTGCTTTACTTTGTATGTTTTTTTTTAATCTACATATTTTATAACTTACTTTTCAATAGCAGGTATTTTTAAGTAATTTATGCAACAGCATATATAGCAATAAAAAATGATAGCCTTGTCATTGTCATCGAAATAAATAACTCTATTTAAATTAGGATTTTATTTAAATTCTTTTAAAAAAATTTAATAAATTAAACACAAGACATATTTTATAATAAATAGATCGTCATCGTATACTAATAAATAAAAAAAACGAAAACAGAAACAGAAACAGAAACAGAAAAAAAGAAAAATAAACATACTGACATACATAAATATTAATGATATAATGATATTTAACAAACATTCATTACACACACGTATGTACATATTTAATCATTTGTTTATCTTCTACCTCAAAATTGTTTTATATAAATTATCAAGCAATTTGTGTTACTGTTGCTGCCGTTGTTGTTGCTGTGTGTTATGTTATATTATTATATGCCACTGTTTTCTTTTAATCTTCTGTTGTGTTTTATTTTTATACCCTACACCACATATATGTATATGCATGTAGGTGGAAAGGTTATTATGCGTTTGTCAAACACCCGCATTACCATAAAACTGATCGAATCAGAATCACCTTCAATCTGTTTGGTTCGCTGTCCATGCAAACAGGACAGGGCAAAATTTCATAAAGATAATTCTTTTAGCATAAAAACAAAACCTATTGGAAAAGGTGATTATCGTTTCATGATTTCAACTAGCCTCTATACAAGTGCTGTATTTTCATAAAATTTTGCACATAAACAAAGTATTTTGTCATTAATCGCAGTTTCTAATTTTATAGCGAATGGTCCATAATTTACCATAGCTCCCATAAAAGTTCTTCTCCCGAAAATTTAATATAACCACATAAACTGTGAATAGATATTGGTATCGAGATGAAATACAGTTATTGACCCTACCTTCCTTAGTAGGCTTTTATTCGGGCTATGTTAACCTCCCTAAATATTAAATGAATTGTGGTGTAGGGTATATAATATGGCCGGGCTTGACCGAATATACATTCTTCTGACTTGTTTTTTTTCTAATTTCTTTTTGGCCAAGTTTCTTGGACGCTCTATCATTTATATGTTATGGTACAACATTAATAACACATTCAAACTTGATATTATTCACGAGGAAGATTTTTGTAACAAGATCAGTTTTGAGAGTGTTGAATGAACGAATGGATTATGCACAAACAAAAAGCACCGCACATATGCAAATTTGTATATAATATATACATATGCATACATATATATAAACAATAGATAGAGATCGACAGACAAACTTGCACATTACTTTATTTTAACAATAACAATAAAATTAACCATCTCACAAATTATCACTAACAAAATTTAAAAAAATTTGAAAAATAGACACTAAGCCACACACATCCACATACATATGTACATATATTATGTAATTATAAGCCATATTTGCATATAAAAAATTAAAATAATAGACATAAGAAATATTTTAATAAAACATAAATAAATAAACTTGTATTAAAATAATTCTTCAGACTTAAGAGGATTATTTACCTCTGTGTAGATAAAACTAAATGACACTTGCTTTTTTTATATTTTGTAAATTTTAAAGAACAGTGTAAACTTATTAGGAGTATTCGTTTAATCTGCTAAGTGCCTCTTATTCCTCCTAAGCTTTAAATATTATAGGAGTACAATTTTACCAAGTGTAAAGAGTTCAGTTTTTTTGAGAAAAATAGCAAAACCTTAACGGATTTTATTGATAAAAAAGCAAAAATATGTAAAAATTTTCAACCTAAAATTTAAATTTCGAGTTTGTTTACATTTCTTGTTTACATTACATATATTTTGTTCTCTTAAACAATTGCTATTACTTTCTTTCAATCCAATATCAAAAACATACAAAAAAACAAAAAAACAAAAGCATTATGGCCTTTAAAAGCATAATTAATACAATAATAAAATTTCTATTTCTCATTCCTGCTTTTAACGCCATAAATTAAGAAAGGCCATAATGGAAGGCAGGTTTTAGCAAAGAAAAACTTTGTTAAATTTATAAGTGGGTGTGTGGCACCTCTAACACAAAGTAATCTTTGTATGGAATATTCCGTTATCAATGAATGGTCTTATTTAGCTCTAGTGGGCATGGCTTTGAATTTACACACAAAAAAAAAAGAAAAAAAACACAATTGCTTGAGATATTTTAAAAACTTTCCCATGTATGTAAGTACATATGTACGTACATATGTATGTGTGCACTTGTATGTTCTCCGGAATGACAATTTTTTCACTCTGTTTTTTATTTAATAACAAAAAAAAAACATTTTGATTTGAAAAAATTTTCTGATTTTAATGTAAAAAAATAAAAATAAAATAAAACAATAAAAATATTGATCAAGAAAAGGGGAAAAAATTAAGACAATTAATGAAATTGCAAAAATGTTGTAACCTCCTCTATTATATTAGTTTTTTGATATATTTTGAATAAAACTTTTATTGTCTTACGAATAAAACGACATGAAATAATTTAATAAAAGTTTGGTTAAAAAAAAATCTATTGCTTAGCCGATTTGTGTTGCAACTCCTTTTTCTTAAAAGTTGTATTAAGTCCAGGTATTAATTACATTTAATTAAACTGCCCTATTAAATATTAAAATTGAAATATCAAATATTGAAATTGAATTTTCATTTTGAAATATCAATTATTAAAACCAATAATAATTTCCTGACGATGCCACACAACGGAGTGGCGAAATATTGAAAAGAAAAATATAATAAAAATAAAAACTATTTTGATATAAAAAACAGACCTTAAGCTTAAATAATTAATTTGTGAAAACAGAATATTTATATTTATTATATATTTTATATTTATTATAAACATTAAATAAATATAAATTATAAATATTAAGAAAAGATTATAAGGAATCAACTTATCTCTTCATTTTGCATTAAGTAATTATATTTGTTATTTGTTTTAACTTTTTTAAGTAAAAATGTTTTTTGTCGCATTTTCTATAGTATTTTCCTTTTGATTTTTGGTAGCAATTAATTAATTAAAAAAGTCTTGCAATATATTTTTAAAAACTTTAAAACTTAATTATGAATAACTTTGTAATTGTTAAGGATATTAAAACGATTACCATATTCTTTACATTAATTTCTAATAAATAAGATCGTCATATACATAAGCACAAACTTATTTAAGAGAAAGTTAAAAATATTATTGTTTTCATTCACAATAACTGATGTCAAAAAAAAGTTAAGCTTTTTTTTTAATTATGTACATTATATTTATTGGCGTAGTTGTTGTTACTTTAAAGTTTAAACTCCTACGTTATGATTTGCATACGAAACACACATACTTACATACATATGTTTGTTATATTAAATTAGAGAGAAAAAATTAAAGACAAATATATATAATTGGGGGATTCACAAGCAACTTATGATATCATATGTCTTATGTCCTAAAAATTTAAATGGTTCAAGTTCTTTGTTATTGCTTTTTTTGTTTGGCTAAGGATAGTTTACGACAGCACAATAAACATAGTAGTCAGAGTCATATTATTTTAGGACACTTTTATTATGAAAAGTAACATAAACCATTTTAAATTTTAAGGACATATGACATATGAGTGGCTCGTGAATTCCCCAAATATATATGTATAACAAAATACCAAAAACAAATAAAAATTTGCAACTAGTGGTGGGCGCGTGAGTAAGATTTTACTTATTATCATGCACGGTCACGAGAAATAATGTAGTCATGCATGATTTTTTATTGGCTCACGCTCTTGGATGCTCAAGTAAAAGGACGCAATTTTGTCACATTTAAAACGTGTGATTTATGTTATTCACACAAATTGCGTGATCAGTGCTTATCTCTTTATTTAACAGGCCTACAACATACACACACCGTCTTTATTATCAGCAAAAAACTCAATATCATTAGACACATACTTATGTATGTAATTATGATGAGTGGTATTAAAGATGATTATCACAGCCAATACTATTTATTTTGATATTACGAATATTTATTTGTGGTTTGTAAAAGCATAAAATATTATGATTTAAATAAATCATTTCTACTTATTACCCATTAGGCAGCAACATTAGCAATACAATAAAAGCAGAAATCAAAACTTTAAATTAATGTTAATTTAGCTAAAAGTGCTTTAGTTGTTAATTTCCCTTTAGCCGTGATATTACGACAAAACTCTTTTAGCACTTTAATCATACTCGTTGTTCAACAACAATGGGTGAAAGTTATTTGGTTTTAAATATCAAATTTAAATACCAACCGACAAAGTAGCATATTCGTAATATGTAAGTGCGTTTATTTGGATAATACATATACATACATACATACATACATACATACATATATACATATTTATGTCGATATATATGTGTTTGTATGTGGCATGTTTTTAAATTGTGTGTAAAATATTTTGGCACATGTCCATTGGGGCACAATTTTAAAACTGAGGAATTTCATAAAATAATAATTTTGTTTTGATTTTTTTTGTACTTACATACATAATAATATTTCTTATGCATTGCTGGGTTTTCTGTTGTTTTTATTAGAAATACTTAGAAAGCGACAATGTATTAAAAAACTCGTAATCACACCACACAGACTATAAACTCGCTCTCGTCTCTTAAGAGTATAAAATTTTACTTTATTTACATAATTTTTAGTTTAGATCAAATATATGATAAAACTAGTAAGAGCGTTATATTCGGCTATACCG
>NDXZ01031412.1:0-11321 GCA_003055125.1 Paykullia maculata
CAAATCTTGTTTTCAAATAAAACTCAAAAGAACAATTTCAATTTCCGTTTGTTGTTTTACCTTCATATTTACTCTTGCGTTTACACGTGATTTATGGACAAATAACCAGCAACTGCAATCGATTTTTTTTTAGGAAAAACACAAATTAGACAAATATCCCCCATCACAGCAGAACGTTAAAGTGAAATGATGTAAGAAATTGGGGGAATGCAAGTTGGGTTATGTTAAATTAAAAATAAAAACAGACAAATAATTATAACAAACTATTTTTGAATGCAATATACTTTAAGGTGAAAGTTAACTTACACTTGTTATAAACTTAAAAAGTTTTAAGAAAAAAATAGCAATTAGTTTGAAATTTGTAAATGAATAGTTTAGTTTTAATAAAATTTCCCACAGGTGACAAGGGTATATATAAGTTTATCATTCTGTTTGTAATTTCTACAATATTCATTTGCAACCCCATAAAGCATATAAATACATGTGTATATTTTGGATCCTTATAGCTAGGGAAGTCGATTTAGACATGTTCGTCTATCCGTGTGTTGGTTGAAATCAAGTTTTCGTAGCTCCCATAAGTTGCCAAGGGTTGTATGTGGTATCAAACTTTTGTAAATACTTTCAAGAAAATCCGGTATTGAAAACTGGCAAGATCCATCCATAACCGGATAAGATATAAGCAAAAAAAGACAACTGGGTCTTTTTTTGTTTGTTTTTTTACACAAAAAAATTACTGTTTTGCAGCTTTGAGATAAACTAAATATATCGCTCTTACTTGTTTTTCATAATTTTGTTGGTTTTAAAAAAATTAGTTTCACAAATTTACGAGAGATCTGGCTGCATAAAAATATCCTGGGCAAGTTTGATAGTGGCAAGGATGTATAAAGGTTTATCAGTTTGTTGTTATTCGTTTTCAACCCCAAAAATTATACATTTTTCGAGTCCTTATTCACCAGAGAGTCCAGAGTCACCAGAGATTCAACCATAATAATGTCAGAAATACTTTTGATACATTTAAGCTTAAAGTTCAGTAAAAAAGGTTCATAAGCACCTGAAATATTTATTTATTTTTTCCTAAATGCAGGCACATTTTTTAAAATATATCTGGAAATAATAAGTTATATTATCATAACTCTTTGCTTTGCTGTGTTCCACTTTAAAAACTATAGTTTTATTAAATCTCAAAATTAAAACAACTTAAGTGATGGGCGCAATACGTGTAAATAAAAGAAGTATATTTTATAAAATACATTCAGTAGTTCATCTCGAAAACAATTTATCCTATTTTCTTCAAATTAAACATACATCACTTTAATAATGAATTCCTTATTTAAGCTAAAAATTAGTAGGATTTAAGAACAGCCAATACAGACCCCAGAAAAAGAAAAAAAAATATCATTTTTCACTTTTATAACAAAAATTGATAATATTAGAGCAGGGTACTTCCAACATAAAAGAGATACTCTATATCTAAGGGAGATATGGAGTCTATTATCTTTAAAATTATCACAAAATACTTTTAGTTTATTTTCTTCTAGGAAAAAGTCAAAAACTGAACGAATCAGAACACAAGGTGTGTCACCTCTCCAATTTCTAGTAAATTAGATTAAAATGGTTTTTGTCTTAACTTAAATTAATTAAGCGGCTTTCTATCTGTTTTATATTAAGCATAATGTTTACAACCGGCTTTTTATGTGATGGACTGTAAATACCTCATTAATTTAAAAATTTAATATCTTTAATGTTTTTCTCATTTCAACTTTATTTTAAACTTTACCAAAGCTCATGAAATGAATAACAGAAACAAAATCATAGAAAAATATGTATAAAAAACTGGCTTGCAAATTCATAGACCCATAAAAACAGCACAATTTCTGTAATAATAAATAGTAAATAAAAAACCAGTTGTTGCTGTTGCCAACAACCATTGCACACTAAAAATATTTTCACACATTGTTGACCATTTCAACCAAAAGAGAGTTAATGACACAGAGACAGGCAATAAGAGAGAGATACATAAAAATTGATTGACTGCAAGACAAGAAAAAAAAAACGTATTGGAAATATTCTGGAAATCTGAGAAAAAGAAAATATAAACATAAACAGAGAAAATTCAAAAGAAAATTGTAAAAATGAAACCGCTATTATGTTGTTTTTGTATTGTACTACAAGAAAAACAGTAATAAAAACAAACGTTTAATGCGTGGGACACAGCAGATAGCGGCGTTTTTGCAAAACAAAAATCACCAGTTGACTCTCCTGATATCCGATGGTACAATTTTTAACCCATTCACACACTTATGTAGTAACTATATACAAGCACACACTTAGATACTGGCACAAAGTTTTGCCATTAAAAGTAAACGAAATTATTCGTTCAATCGATTGTACAGTGGAACCGATTGCAAAAAAACTCTAATAAGTTTTTAATATCTTAACTATTGATGCGGTTGAAGTAGTTCGGTTTTTAGATAATTGTTAGCGAAGTTTTAAGCGCAAACGATGCTGAAGCTCATTTAATTTTACCACTACAGATCTACATATGTTTATTGCAAAAATAAGTCAATTGTAAAGGTAAACGTTTTTTATTTAGACAAAAAGTAAGTTTTTGATTTAAATTAATATGAAGCTTTGCCAAAATTTTTAAACCAAATGAAAAAGTTAAAAATTTTTAATTAAATGGGCTGTCGATGATCGAATTTATAAAAAGCGAAAAAACCTTATTTCAAATAAGTGATTAATTAATAATAATTAATATGTTAATAAATAATTATTTGAAATTTCTTAAAATAAGCTACGAATTATAAACTATATGTTAGGCGTTACAATTTTCAATGGTGATGTAGGATATTTTTTTATAAAAATTCAAGTGCCTTTTACAAGTGGACGACTTTGGAAATAAATGCACGTGAAACCATAAGATGTTACGAAAAATTAATGTTTCATCACTATAAATGCTTTAACTTCTTTACATATACACATAAAAAAAGATAAGCTTTACCATTCTGTTAACGGAAGAATACATTATGAATGTCGTACTAAGCCTTGACTATTATAATACAAGAACATTTGTTTTGAATATATGTATTGCAAAAATTGAACCATTTTGATTCTTTGTAATCTAATATGTTCAAGCCTGATATTTAAACATAAAATATTCCGAAGGCCTTTTTGTTTCACTAAATATACATATACATATTTAAAGTTACATACTTACATAATTATTACTATATATTTTGCGATCGTTGTCACTGTAAAACTTTTAACTCTTTGTTACACAAAGAGACATTTCAAGTTGCTGCTGTTGTTGGTCGATTTACTGACAGTCGTTGTTGTCTGTTGCTGCTGCTATGCTTGATGTGTTGTTGATAATTTAGTGCGCAGCTTACCACAGTGTGGTGGTCGTGATGGTGATGATAAGGTTTGTATGTGTGTTTGTGTATATGTTGCCATTTAATACTGTGTAGACAGCAGACAACCTAAACAACACACATCAACAGCAACAGTCAATACAGAGGTATTTTTTTGTTATTTTACGAGGTTTTTGCCTGAGATTTATTTAGTTTGCAACTTTCATTGAAAACGGTAGTCTTTTGAAAATTCCTCTACTGTCAGGTTGACGCTTATAAAATATCGCTTCTTCTTAGTTCGAAAATAGCCAATTCAGCTAAAACAACAATAAGATATCATAAAAAAAGTTCGTAATTTTTTTCTAAAGAGAGATTTTTTAAAGTGCATCTTTAAGTGTATGTTTCTATGTTTTTGCAAATTTTTAAGGCGGTTGCAAGAAAAAAAACCAAATAAAGAAAAATCCGTACCGTTAACAACAACAAAATGCAACGAAACTAAATAAAACGTGTTAAAAAAGAAAATTTTTTACGGTATGCAAAAAATGAAATATGTGTGCAATTGCTTAAAAAAAAAGATTAAAATAAAAATAAAGAAATAATTTTTTAAGAACTTCTTTTAATTACCAACAAATCAAGTTATTGTTTATAATGTTCAAATAAGATTTAAAGCAATTGATGTTCGTGCTATAAAATTTTCAGTCAAAAGAGCCAATAAATAATACAAAACCTTTTCCTTTTTATTTTTAATAAAGTTTTCAAAAAGAAAAATAAACCTTAAAAATGTGTATCAAATTATCTTTTCTAAATTCTATTTGTGTGCGTATGTGTTTGTGTGTGTATATGTTTTTTATGAAATGAAAAATGTATGTTCATTATTTTTTTTAATATGCTTTTTATTACCTTTGAATGCCCGAAAGCATTTTTCCTTTGATATTTTCACAATCTTTTATATTAGATTTTTGTACATAATTTTTTATTTTTTATTTTTTGAAAAGTTATTTTCTTTACTTAACGTTGTAAGCAGCATTCAAATAATGTAAGTAAATAAACAATTCTTGATCGGTGTTGCTATTTATGAAGATTTTATACGTTTAAGAAAAAAATAATTAGTTATGTTAAAGTACTATAAGTTAATTTAAAACCTTAATACGAGGTACCAGCCTTTAACTCAATGACTAAAACATTTATCACAATAATGACAAATTGCATATATATGTTATGGTGTATTATACAGGAGTCTCCAGCGTTATTTGAATTTGAAATCCCCAGATTGGCAATTAAGGCCAGTCCTATAGCACTAGTAAGTAGTGGTAAATAGTGGTATACTTTTATACTTGATTCTGTTTTCATTTACCTCTCTAATTACAAAACTGAAACAAAATATATTGATCATCGGCTTAAGAAATAATATTAACTTAAATTAATTTAAACACACATTCATACGATTTACGTGCGTGTTCTAACCAAAAGTATAAGATACAAATAGGTGAAAGAAAAGCCAGTTATTTGATAATGGACTGCTCCATGTGTGGATAGTAGACGACCGACTGGTGTTCATTGTTTAATACCTGAACTTACGCAGATAAACTGACTGCTGTACTTTAAAGTGTTACTTTTTCATTTATTAATTAATGCAAGGACTCAGCGCAGCCCTTTTACAGTAAATTTGGAACCCAGGACTTAGTAGACATTTATAAGGGCTTGTTTTATAAAGCTAAATTCTTATGTATGTACTTAATAAAAGAAAACAAAAACCGTTTTAAAAGATTAAAAAAAAAATGTGGTTAGGAGCAGTAAAATGGAAAAGTATGAATCTTTTAGTTTTTAACTTAAAAACGTAAAATAAGAAAGATATTATTTACCAGTATTATAAACACTAAACTAAGCTAAGACTACTTTCATATCCTGTTGAAAATTTTTTTGGAATTATTGCATTTAAATAATGCAATTTTCATCATCCTCACTTTTCCTCTCTATCACGTCAATCAGGTTATTTTTAATAATAACATTGTGTAGGGAATATAACAAGTTAGGGTTCTATAATCGGCTATGCCGAATCTTATATATCCTTCTTATATACTATTTGCTATCGTACACCCGTAATGGCAAATATTTCAAGTGTTTTTGTTGAAATTTGTATTATTTACGTTGAAATCTGCATAACGGCACCCTTTAATTTAAATGTTATCATGTGTATGATACGCGCTTTAGCACACATAACGGCATAAATTTATAATGTTGTTTTTGTAATCTGTCTTTTTTTCACTAAAAAAAGTTCTTTTGTGTGAAAAATTAGGATTAACAACAAAGGCAGGTCTTTGCTTGTATTTCATTTTGGAAGCTATGACCTACAATTACATGATGTTTATATCTAAACAAAACTTGATTGAAAAAAAAAATTTTTTCTGTACCATTTTTGTGTTTTTCTTAGTCCGTGTCAATTATGGATCTGTTAGACTTATGTTAGAACGCGGTATAAAAGTCATACGACGGCTAAGCAACTTAGTTCTTTACGTTAAAATTTTCGTTATTTTTGGCCAATGTCTTTTCTTTTTTAAGCCAAAATGCTCTTCAATGTATTAATATTGTACAATATAGGACATCTGGTAACTTTGTACAGATGATTTTAACATCGCTAAAATGAATCCATTACCTAATAGAAATAAATATATACCTATATATGCAGTATCATACATTTAAACTTTATACTTAAGTCACATAAAAATATTGCAGAAATTACAAATAAAAAAATGGCCTTAAAAAAATTAGGCTTTATCTTATTAAAAATCGTTGTTTTAGAATAAACAAGCAAAAGTTTGTCGACATGCCTCTTACCGGCTGAAAACTATCTAAATATACTTAAAAATTACTTAAGATTTTATTATAGGACAAAATTGATTCGTGCCAGCAGTTTGACATAAATAATTCAAAATCGATCAAAATTATCATAAGCAGAACTACAGAAGTAGTTATTTGGATGCTTGTCAGCTTGTTTATCTGGTACTTTTAACAGTTTTTATATTTGTTTACTTGTTTTTAAAACAAATTTATTTGTAAATCTTATCGGAATAATAAAATGTGTTTGATTAATGGGTTAAGGCTTTTAAGATTTGGGTTTAATACTATTCGTTAGTGTTGCCAGATTAATCGTTTTATAACAATATTCAAGCTTTTTTACTTGATTTTAAGCTTTGAAACAATATTTTAACTTCTAGCCTTTTTTAAAGATTTTGAATTGTCAAATTACCTTATCAATAAAACAGTGTTGTTGTTATATAAAAAAAGAATCATACTCTTTTGGACAGCAGTCAAGTGCATACAATACTGACCCATATATTGTACTCCATTTTCGGATATATATTTTACTATATAAAAACAAGTTCCCATTAATTGATGTATTTTCTATATCGTTTTAAAAAACCGAGGCACTTTAAAGCTTCTTTTGACAAAAGAAAAAAAGGTCAACTCCAGCGGACATTACACTGTAGTTTCATGTCCAAGATATTTCGACATTTTAATATCTATAGAACCTATTATTACAGGGAAATCAATTTATTTTCACCAAAATTTTCAAAATAGAATAGTAGTCCGTAAAGAATCCTCTACGAAAACCAAAATGGCGTTCACTGAGTATATATTTGACAAGATGATAATTTTACATACTTTTTATAACTTCTAAGAGTGCTGAGCAAACTGCTTCAGGACGGTCGTTTTAGGAGTTTTTAGCCTCAACCATTTTTGGAATTGGCGTTACACTTACAACCTTTCAACATATAGGAAATTCTTCCGCCCACTTTAAAGAGCAATGCTTTCAGACAAGAGCTGGTATTCCATATGGTACTTATCACTTTTTTATATTTATTTCTAACTTAGAAACAAATGATAACGTTACACTAAAAGAGCTGGAAATGACAAGCCTTGTTCAAAATTGCTAAAAATTTATATCTTAAGTGTTTTTCACAATAAGGGAGTACACTAAAAAAATTAAATATTTCCTTTTCAAATATATAATGATAAAACTAAAAGTATTACCAAGAGCGAAAAATTTTATGAGATATTTATACAATAGTCTAAATATTATTGAAAAAAAAAATATTTTTATAATATAATTAAAATGTAAAATAAAATATTTTTTTTAATCCCTTTTATGCAATTCGACTGCATATGTACTTTCTTTTAGGTTCGCTTGTAACTCCTGGCAACCCTGCTCATGTTTGCTTGATGTCATGGTTTTCTGTTTTTAAATCATAAATATTTATGTATACAGAAAAAAATATTAAACCAAATTTATCAAACGGATTTAGTGTATTATTTACATGAGTAATCAAAATGTTACTTTCAATTTAGTCATGCTTCAGTGGAAGTTAAGTAGTAGATAAATGTATATGTATGTATTAGGGTTGGGCAAAAATATCGATATATCAATATATCGATATTTTTTTATTATAAATCGATATATTTCGTCGATATTTTACTATTCCTACTGTAAATATATGATGAGCTCATACAAACAATCCTAATAAACCAATAGCTAATATTGCATAAATTATTCCTAATGAACCAAAATTTTCTTTTTTTCCTGATTCTTGACTAATAATATGAGAAATTATTCCGAATCCAGGCTATATCAATATTTTTCCTTTTATTTTATATAATTTTATTTTGATAATTTTGAACTTTGGCTTTGTGTTTTATGTTATTAGATTGTAAAAAAATCTTCTCGTCACAATCTTTTTCGAATAGAATGTTATAATGCTTGTATTGACAGTTACGGCGTGTTTAATTTGATCCCATTAAATATTTTATTCACATCCGTAACTCCCAAATGTGAAAATTGAACATTTTTATAAACTGATTCATGGTTAAGGTGTATTCAGAGTTAAATGTTCTATTGTGCATAGCATGTTGATAATGTTTCCATTACATTGTTTTTTTTTTACGTACTTTTAACAAAACATTAACCATATGAAATTAAATGTGTCCAGCATTTCACGCCTGTTCTTTTTAAATTCGCTATTAAATATTTAGTTTTTTCAGGCTTCCTCGGTGTCTTCGATAGTAGAAGCCGTTTGACAGGGGAACACATCAAACAGAGGGAGTTCCGTATGTCAGTATCTGATAACTGGTTCAACCACAAATATAGTTTTCTATATTAATTGTTTCTATGTTAACCGTTAAACACCGTTAAAAACTAATTCCGTATTTTATGAATTTACGAAACATATCGAAATGTCGACTTTTTCGACCTGCAATAATATTAAAAAAAAATATCGATGGAAAAAATATCAATTATTTTTTCAAGTTGCCCATCTCTTTAAATACATATTTGGTAAATATAAAATTTTAAATATGTATTTTTTTTTTTAATCTAATTTATTTTTTGACTTAACACTGTTTTTATTTTATTTCAAAATCAAAATAAATGAAATTAAGGGTAAAACATAAAATATATTTTAGACTGCTTAAGTGTGACATATTTCAGAAAGAACTTTAAAAAAAAAAATTACAAAAAAATCAAGAAAGAATGAAATCCATGCAATAGTTTTGTTAAAAAGGAATGGTTTTATTTTATCCACTAAATAAAAAGTTTTAATTAATATGTTGTAAATGGTTTTAATTGAGTAACAAACATTTCAAGGTTATACATTTTAAGATGTGATTTTTCAAGTAAGATTTTGAAAGTCTTATTACTTAATTATCTATAATAGCTTTTATTTATTAAATATCGAAAAAATTATGTATTTCTGTAATCATTTGAATTACAATAATTCCATAAGCTAAGGCGTTTATAATTTAAACATATAATTTTCGACTTAAATGTATTTGAGTAAATTAGTCACGCTAGTTAAAATACTTTAATAAAATGTGGTTAATAAAAAAAACTAATTAAGATTACATACAGACGTACATATGTTTTGAAATAAATTTAAGCTTAAGTTGTATAAAAATCAGTTAAGAAAAAAAACCTAAAATATCTCTTGAGAAAAATGTAAAATCTTTAACTTAATACACTTTTATTTCACCAAAAAAGTGTTATAATTTTCACTTTAAACAATTGTTTATAAACGAAACTTTTTTATTGCAAAAAATCGTGTTTTTTATAATTAAAAAAAAAAAAATATTTTTAATATACAAAAAAGATTAAAAAAAATGTTCTACTTTTGTCTCCCTCTTTGAGACATTTCGATATATATTTTTCTTTCCAATATTTTATTAAAAATAATTTATTTGGTTTATTTAAATTTGAATTTTTTACTAGAGCTTTCGAACTTTAAATACTTTTTTATATATAATAAAACCTGCGAAAATTTTGTGTTAATTGCTTTAGTAATACTGATGGGTTTAACAAAAAGAAATTTTTTTAATGAATTAACATTTTATTTGATAATATGTTCATAGTCTTATCATATCATAATTTAATTTTTAGAGTAATACAAACTGATCAAGTTTGCTTAGGCCAGTTAAGTGATATGTCACACATTGTCTAAAAGTTGGCAATTTATACCTTCTAATGACAGGTTTCATTCGTAAAAAGTGTTGAAATATTCATTTAAAAACTTCAGTGATTTATTGACAATTTAGCACAAAAATAAATTATGTGAAGTCTGTTCAGATTGGACCTACTTTAAGGCTATGGTGCTGCCGGATGTCCAATTTGACCACTAATGCCCAATGTCACTGTTATTAGATAACTATTTGTAAACTAAAGCGATAACTATTGTTTAACTAATATGAGCTTTTGGTGCTTTAACTAATGGCAAACTAAACGTTTCTAGCTTTGACAGAAAATCGTGAAGCAAAAGGTGTATGTCACAATGAAAACTTTGACAACACAAAACTGACAAAATATATGCAAAATATACCAGTTAATTGTCAAAGCACGCAATTAGATTAGAGTTGCCGAACTTTTCGCTACGCGCTGCGTTAAAAGTTCTTTATGTGACATGTTTTATATAAGTATGTGCATTTCATCTTAGATATCAAAGCGAATTTATAACGCAACGAGAAGCAAAAGTTTTATCTCACATTGCCTTAAGAGCTGTGAATAAAATATCATTGGCTAAACCATTACCATCAGTTAACTAATTTTTATCTTTTTTTAAACGTTAGTCTCTATGTTTAACAAAAGTAATTGTACAAGAAATATTGTTGTCCTTATTAAACTTTATTTTTAATCCCTTAAATGTTGCTTTAATTAAAGGGGTTAATAAGGCAAATAACATCGGGAAGTTGTTCATTTAATTAATCACATACATCTTTAAAGGACAAATTGAAAAAAACCAAACCAATGTAAGAATAGATTTCCATTTTTTTACTTCGGAAAAACTTATAATAACTCTTAAAATTCTGAAGGGTTTTGCTTTTAAAAAAACTATTTCCTTTAAAATTTTTTATTGCTGATGACCCTCTTAAAATAGTTTTAAAAACCTTAAGTTTTATTTCTTAAATAGTCAATAGCTTTTGCGATTTCTATTTCGATTTTTTCGAAAATTTCTTTGAATGGGTAAATTCAGAATAAACCCAATTTCTTTATACGAATTTGCATTTTATTTTTTATTTGCTGATCATTACACGTTTCAAATTACTTTCTTACTATGCCTCATTGCACAGTGTAGGGTATGAAAAAATGTTTAAGAGTTCCCCCCAACGTTTACACAAACCGGCTTTTTTTATGCATTATTAATATTACTTTGTCACAGAGACAGATGAAAATATGCGGCTTTTTATGTTTATTAGCACATTCTCAAAATGTTAAAAGTTAATCTACTTAATTTAATGGTTATTATTTTTCATGTAAAAGAGCCAAAGTATAAGGAATCAACAAACATATAAATTATCTATGCAAGTGGCTGGCGGAACAACTCACTGTCAGGCAGACGCATAAATAAAAAGTCATAGCAAGAGCAACATAGATGTACGACAAATAATACAGACTGTATTTTACATACATAGTAATATGTGGATTTGTGT
>NDXZ01031418.1:0-14057 GCA_003055125.1 Paykullia maculata
AATTGGCAATAATCAATTACGTACACACAAATTTTTGGTTTAAGGCATTTCAGAAGTTTTAGGTAAATTTCATAGCTTGGGAGAGTAAGTTTTGTTTTTACTCTCATATGCACAAACATGCCCAAAGTTTTTTGGAACACACCTAATATCAGCTAATCATCAGCTGTCATTTTTCTGATGTAAAAAAATTCATATATCTCTCTCTCTCTCTCTTTTCTCTCTTTTTTTTTAATATGTCAAACTTTTTGGGTATACTATGTCTTTTACTATAAATTTTTTATTTGGAAAATAATGTTTATAGTATGATTATTTAAAAGGTGATGACATTCGAAGAGGACTTTTTTGTTTACATTTAACATTCCAAACCGTCGTGTGTGATGAAGAATCACATTTTGTTTAAGTGGTTTGATTGCTCAGCCAGAACAAAATCAACTTAGTTTTTATGTAACACCAACCTTATAATTAAATCCCTCTAATAATATCTTTATTTTTCAATTTTTTTCCTTTGGCATTCTACTATTTCATCTATTTTTAATAGTTCCGTTAGAGCGTGTTAAAAGGACCCCGTTAAGATACAAATACATAGTATTGTGGACCTAAAATTTAGTTACCAGATTTCTGTCCTTTTAATTGTTTAAGCCTCTGCCTGGTAAATTTCCAATGTCCGCAAGAGTTAAAAAAAAGTTATGCGTCAAAAGCTTACAATTGCAATTAACGTGGAAAATACTGAAAGAACCAACATTGGATGCACCGTGCAAGCGGCCTTTATCCTATGAAACTCCTCTACCGCAGTATAAAATAACCTCAAAATAACGTTTATTTTATATTTTGCTTTTTAAATGGTTTTGCATACAGTTTAATAGGTTATCCATATACTGCTATAAAAAGTTCCATTAATGTAATGTTTTGTTGTTATCTTGGAGACAATCCAAGCAATTGCTTAGTTATGGGTGTGGTTTATATGTAAATCGCGGGGATAGAAGAGTGATTAAATGATTAAGAACAGACTTTGTACAATTAAATACATATGTATATCTTAGAGTTGGAAGGCAACAGCTCCCTGGCAAAAGATTGTTGGTGTAAAGGCTTTTCTAGCACTATTGACGAACTTTGACTTAACGAATATGCCTTGAGGACTTTCAAGAAATCCGATTCGATAAAGGATTAGTTAGTCTAAGCTCTTCAGCGAAGATTTTGCACTTAGTTTTTGCTCGCAATGTACAAATATTGCCTCCTACGTACTTTTTTTAAAAAACTTGGTGGCACTAATGGTCAAAGATACTTCAACTAGTTAAAAGACCATGTTTTTTTTGTTACAAGAAATAAATTTTGCAGAGCAAATTTACGATTCACAAACCAGAGTTATGAATATAAAACCGTAAAATAAAATTTTAAATAAAAATTTTAAAACTTCATCATTGTCCTTTTAATAAAATCTACAACTTTAACAATAAAAGTCATTGTCATTGGTACTGTTTTGTCATTCCTTAAAGTTTCTTTTCTATTTAGGTCTAAGTTCCAAGGAGAGTACTTAGTTTATTCTACCAGAAAGTAAAAATACATTTTTATAGACTCAAATAGAAAGTGAAACTTCTGAGAAATTAAGATTTTTTAACATTTTTTTTTGATGCCGTTTTCGCTTTTGAAATCGAAATAAAGATAATCGTACATTTAGTCCAAGATCAGATATATAAAACGCAGCATATATGAACATAATTGTATCACCAGTTGTTCAATATTAATTAAATACAAAAATATTTTTATGTTTTTTTTTGTAATTTTATTTCATTTTATTTATAAAATTACGACAAAATAAAGAAAAACAGAAAGAATATTTTAACAGTAACAAAGGTTTTTCCTTAATATCAAAGATAGTTTTAATTTTTTTATGATTTTTTTTAAAGTTACTTGTTGTTGCAATACTTTACAATATTTACAGTTTGTGAGTTAGACGGATTGAAGTTGATAGAGATTGAAGTTAAAGATATAGACAGGGAGATATAAAGTACAGATACAGTAATAGAAGTAAAATAGATGTTGGTTGTTGCTATTAAAAATGTGCCAGTGTAGCTTCTTCTTGATTGTTGTTGGACTTAGTGTTTTACAGGACTAAAACTAAATATTTAATATTTGTCAAAGTTTTTAAAACCTTATTGATGCCAAAGGATGAAAAATATTTGCAGGCGGTGGTGATGGTGATAGTGATGTTACGTGTGTGCTAGTTTTTAAGACTTAAAAAGAAAGCGGCTAAGTAAGAACGTTAAAGGCTGGGAACTAAGGGAAATTGAAAAGGTAGTTTGGGGTTGGGTACAGTTTTTATGTAAACAGAACGGATGATAGTTTGGTAAAGAAAGCAGGTTTAAGAGGGATTTTTAACAAGTTTATTTAACTTATAACTAGTTTGGCATTTTTGTGTCATTAGATTTTCGAAGAATTGCTGGATTTGATAACGAATGTTGCGGTTGAGATATTTAATGCGTGCCTGGAGCTGGAGCCACATTTATGGAAGAAGCGGATGCAATATGGCCAGCCAAAGGAGCTGTATGCACTGCACCACGTGTCTTGGCTACATACACACCGGGACCATGAGCACCATGGGTGAGTCCGAGACCAGCATGAACGAGACCAGCATGACCGAGACCAGTATGAGCAAGGCCAGCATGTCCAAGACCAGGACCTTGAGCAAGAGAGATGCCAGGGTAGCCACCATGACCACCCCAGAGACCATGGCCGGCTAATGGAGCAACCAAAGGACCACCCCAGGCACTGTGATCAACAGCGGCATGACCACCCCAGAGACCTAATGGCGCTCCCCAAGGACCAGCGGGATGAATAGCAGAGCTGACATATGATACACCAGGTGCATAAGCACCAATCAGAGAAGATTGAACACCGGCGGCAAGAGCCAACATGACTACGGCAAATACGAACTGCAAAAAGAAAAGAAAATTAAAAACTGTTATTGGTTAAATTAAAAATAAAAGTATAAAAGAAAAGTAGGTTTGTTTAGATTATAGAAAAATAAAAGCTGAAGATATAAACTGTTAAATCAAATTTTAAGTTACAATAGGAAAGATGTACTTATGTTTGTGCGCACTTTAGAAACTGTTACTGGTTAACTTTCTAACTAATCGCAGTGTTATTTATACAATCAAAAACTAATATGTATTCGAGTTGATTCCTTGATTAAATGGATTAAAAAAGTTAAGGTGCTATCTTCGACTGTACGTAGTCTAGCCTAGTACGTCAGGCCCACCATATTATACTTTTGTCCCATTCACAACTACTTTGTAAAGTCGTATCGGTTTAAATGCTGTTGCTTTATATTTTTTGTTGTTAATTTTCTAACAATAACAATATTTTTTAACAGTTTTATGTGAGTTTAGTTAATTTCCAAAAGTGAACTTCCTTCTTTCTTATTTTTTTTTAAATACGAGTATTTATAAGTTATTTATTGACTTAAAGGCCGGCACCTAAATTCACTGATTGCAAGTTTAACATGCACAGAAAGATGGACAGACATGACTTATTCAACTCAGCCCATAGGCTTAAGTTTTTAAAACATTGGTTTTCAAAAGGAAACAAGATTTTTAAATCTTTCCTCCTAAAGCAAAGTTTTAAAGAATTTGAAGTCATATAACTGTATTTTTTAAGTTTTGAGCCGTATTAAAGACACAATTTTCCGAATAATAAATTTAAAAAAACAGTTTAAAAAGTTGTTACAGGTTTTTTCCCTGAAGTAACTTATGAAAATCGTTCAAATGTCAGAGTTAATCTTTAAGTTATAAGTTTAACTTATATGGAAAGCCTTTTCATAACCTTAACCATGAACTTAACACAACAGTGTTTTTATAAAAAAAAAAGATTACAAATCTTTAAAAAAAATCAGATTCCTCTTTATTTTTCGCACATTTTTTACATTTATTCAATAAAAAGAAGTTAAATTTGAATTTTTTCAATATTCCAATATTTTTTTTTGGAAATATAAAAAAAAAAAAATTTTTAAAAATTACTCAATATAAAGTTTATTATTTTATTAAATACAAAATAAACTTTTTAAACATTTATTTAATTTTTTTTTACTTTTAAGATATTAATTTTTTGAATACACACACAAACACTTTTTTACAAAAACTTTACCTTCATGTTGTTGGAAGGATTTAAGGAAAGAAGTTGAAAATAAAAGGTAAAACTACTTAAATTGAACTCGAATCTGTTGTTTAACGAACGCTATTGGTTTTGATTCTGAATTTGTTAGCAAAATTATGCCAACTTTTATACTAAAAAAATATATAAATCGAGTTTAAAGTTAATGTATTTAATTTTGTTTTATTTTTTTTTGATGTGTGGCAGACACACTTGCATTTTGGCCACACCAAAAACCTACAAAAACACCAACAACAAGAAAAAAACAAATCAAGCAAATATTTTTAATATAACTTTGATACAATTCACAAGTGTGGGGCAAAAATATATAACAAAAATATGTAACATTATTAATTACGACAAAAAAAATTAAACAGAAAACCTCCATCAAGAGCAAATAACTTTGGCAAAACCAATAACACACAACTACATTCAAGTGGCTTGCATGTGCCACGGACACAAGACAAAAATTACAACAACAACAAAATTAAAAATAATAACAACTAATTTAACTGCAACATTAGTTTGGGAAAAAATATGCAAAAACCAAGTCAACAATGCTTCGGTTCAGCTTTCCAAACAAAACAAAACAAACAAAAAAAAACTTTAATTGATAATAAAACAACAACAAAAAGGAGAAAAACCAAACACAAATGCTAAATAATTTTAACAAACATATTTTCATACACTTTTATTGACCAGGGATGAAAGATTAAAATTGCTTTAGGAAACGATGAAATTTCCAACCTGCAATTATTGTGTTAAAGATTAATGGTTTCTCTGAACAGGGACTGAACCTAGGAAAACTTAAAACGGATGACTTAATCTAAATTGAAGAACATACATATTTCTTGTGGACCTCTGACCCTACATCCCATTTCAGTATATATTTCTATAACCATTTTTAAAATTTACAAATAAAGAAAGAAGCTTATTAAAACAGCTAGGGATTCTTGATTATTTGTACCTTCTCCAGAATACAGATAATCTGAATGTACAACTGCTTAATATTGGTAGTTATAGAATGTAAGTACATACATTTAACATGGGTGTTGCGGGCGACTGTAGTTGAGATACACTACACTTGGGAGATAAGCATTGAGTAATCTTTGCCCCTTGTGTTGTATGTTTAGTTACCATGATAATTTAGTTGTGAAATGAAATGAAGTGGGTCATTTTTTCGTAATGTTTCTAACATGCGAACTAAGCATTTAGTATTCTTTACACCCAAAAAAAAATTTTTTAACCTTAAAGTTAGAACGGCATTTGTTTCTGTGTACATTATTTATATGGGAATGTTATTATTATATCTTTACAACAACTGAAAGTGGCTCAAATTCGGTTGCCTAAGGAAAAGATTTTTTTTAATTCGGATTTGTATGTTGTTTAAAGAAAAGAGGGGAATGGAGAAAAAAATAGATATAACAGAGGGCCGGGGGATGAACTTGTCGCTGTTGGAGAACATAATATTTTTTCTAACGATTTGTTGTTTCAAATTGTTATTGTTTCTCGAATTGTTATTTTAGGTGAGAGACCATATATATCCTTCGTGGTCATTACCGGTCCCCTACGGTAGTGGTCAAATCTAGGTTATGTTATGTTCCGAAAACTCATCACTATTTCACAAAATCTGCACTGTTTGGTCCCAACGTTCTCAATAATAAATTGATGGCATCTATGGCCACAATCCAATTATAACCATAACTCATAACAATTTTGAAAAGTTATTCATCCTTCTAAAAGCATTTTTAATAATAATAAGTTAGTCCCAATTTACACAGCAGAAATTGAAGGGCAGACAGACAAAGTTTATGGAGGAGGGGCTGAAGAGGTAGAGTGAATAGAACATAGGTTTAGGCAAGACCAAAAGAGAATTGATTTTAGTTCAAAAGTACATTTTTAGTTTAAAATTTTTTTTCAAATTTTTCCATGTAAAAATTTTGTTTCATGTTGAAATTAAACAAAAACCAGGGTTGAGAAAATACACTCACGATACACGTAATGTTCTGTACGAAAGCAACACATACATATTTTTATTTTCATATCAATTATGTGTGTTTCTAAATTTTGGAACACACATAATTGATATGAAAATAAAAATATGTGTGTGTTTCTTTGACCTGTGTTTTTTTACATTTTTGTAAGAGTTTTTTATTCAGTGTGTGTTTTTTCTGAACCCTGACAAAAACACACAAGCTAAACAGTAACAATAAAAATCATTACCAAGTAATAAAATAAAACATTTAAGTTTTTTTGCTTATGAATTAACATTTTACCTTTTATTCAAACAAATTAACACCTCTAAAGGCAAACATTTTTGTTATAAAAAAATATGTTTAAATAATCAAAGTAGGTTCAACTAAATAAAAATTATTTTTAAATAATATCGTTAAACAACATCTTCTACGTTATAAAGAATGTATGTATGTTCTGTAGATGTAAGATGGAATCGGAAAATGTTTGTCCTTAAAGAAAATTCTTGAATAAACAGTTTTTATACGGCCTACTTCTACTTAATAGTGCTAAAAATGTTATGCAATGAGACACCTAAAAGGCTTTATTGGCATCACCTTTCACCACAGTAGTAATATTGTAATCCACTCTTTATTAAATTAATTTAAATTGAACGTTGTTTGTGATGTAATAGAAAACCTTTTAAACCCTTAAAGCACAATTCGCTCACTTATTTGGTAAATTTTTTATCGTTAAATATTTTGAAGAATATTTGTTTGTTTTGATTTGGTTTAGTTTGATTGCAGTAAAACCTTGATAAAAAATTTGTTATTTTGCAAATATTTTGGAATATTTTCTTTTATTGTTAGTCTTGTTAGCTTTAATTTGTATTAATTATAAATTGGATTAATACGTTTTTTAGTATTATTTTTTAAACCAAGTGTTCCGCGCAAAGTCGTGATGTATTATTAATGTTTCATATGAATAAAAGTTTCTTAAGCGAATTCTACAAAAGCCGGACCATTACAGATCCTAACTTCAGTATAAGAGTCAGAGAAGCTCTTAACCCTTTTTACTACAAATAATATAGTTTCACGTAAATACACATTTATGCATTTGTAATTGTCATTAAGTCCCAGCGCCAATAAACGATTCTACTTCGGACATAATTTAAGTCCTCGTGAAATTGTTGAAAATACTTTACTTCGGCTGTCATTCAAAATCAAATTTCAAAATCACGATAGAGAATTAATAAAATAATTTAGAATGATAAAAGTTGTTTAGTGTTTTTTCTATACATCAGATATGTTTAGCATTAAAAATACGTAAAATAACCATCATAATGAAAAAATAGTTCGTGTTCATATGATCGTTTGGTATCAAATAAAATTCAAAAGATAAATATATTTTTTGGTTAAAAAAATTATTTTTCTTAATATGTATGAAATCTCTCGGTTACAAAAATATTTATATACTTTATGTACAAATGAATGTGTTACGCCTAGTTTCAAGCCCACTTACAATATTCAGCGTTAAAAGCTATAAAACACATTATTTCTTTTTCTTTATCAATATTGTTTGTGGGTGGTGTAAAACTGTATTAACTACTTATATTACATTTGTGAATAAATATTATTATTCGTTTTAATTAATTTTTGTTAATTTGCAACGAGCTCAAATGAAATATAGTCATTTTATTTTTTGCGACCTAAAATAGAAAACAAAATATTTTTTGCAAATTTTTTTTAAGTAAAAAATCTGAAAAATCAAGAGAAAAACTGAATATGTACAATATTAATACCCTTATAACAGCATTTACATTGATGAGTACCCATAATAATAAAATACAAGCAGTTTGGTCTTTCATATCATTTGGCGCATAAATAATTGTTTTATTTAATTTTTGCTTTACTTTTACTACTTGTTTATCAATTACATTTAGAAACATTTTTCCCTAGTTAAAATTCTCAGCGGATAAAATAATTTTATTATTTAACATAATTGAATAATAATTATATTTGTAATTAAAATGTAACCAGCAGCAGTTGTTATAAAGATGTTCAGTAATGTTTAATGGGTTTTGTAATTTTGCTTATAATAAAAAACTTTAAGAGCAGTATTGTATATTGATTGTTTGTAGGATTGTTCGTTCGTTTGTTAGCTGGGCTGTCTCTAGTTAATATCAAGAAATTTAATATTAATTTATCACAGTAGACTTTATGTTTAAAATTTTTTAATCGTTTATTGTATTATTTTCAGTTTCAATTATATATTGATTCGCCATCAAAAGTCAACCGTGGTTCCTAAATACCTTTCACCATCATAAGTGATAACAATATTATTATTTTTTAATGAAATTTTTTACAAATAACCTTTCAGGCCAACAAAAAAATCCTGATGATTTTAATTTGAATTGAAATGAAATTTACAAGAAATAAGTTTTACTTAAACACAAATGTCTACCAGATTTTAAATGATTATTTCACAGTTGATCCTGGCTTTCGTGTAAGGCCACTACCAGGAAAAAAGTAATACCGTTAAAAATATGTAAAAGCTTTGGTTGCCGAATGTAGCACCAACAATTTTAAATATGTATCAAAGAGTAGAGTATAATATAGTCGGATTTGAGCGACTCTAACTTACCTGCCTGTTTAAGTTTAGTTTAATCGTTTCAAGTCGGCGTTTAAAAGTAAAGATGTGGATTTGTGCATGGAATTTTTGTTAATATTTATTTGAGTTTCATGTGTTTTGAATACTGAATAATATTCATTGTACGTTTTTGCCATTTCTAGTGCGTTTTTTAATTACAGTTTTAGTAGCAGTTTGTTTTATTTTATTCATGCAGTCATTTCTACTCTCATTCATTAATTTGCAATTATTTTAGTTTGTTCAACTGATTTACATTATAGATTATAGACTTTTATCGGCAAAACAATATACAGACAAGTAAAAAACAATATTAATCAATTGTCATGTCATTTTCATTGCCACAGTTTGCCATCGCCTAATGACATTATTACGGGTGAAAATCTAGTTGTAATTTGATTCATGTGGTTCAATTTTTGTTTAAGGAAGGCATAATGCCATTAGTTTTTTCCGTTGACAGTTTGTATTGCAACATGACAATTTACAAATTTAGAGAAAAAAAAATGTCTCAAAAGTTGCAAATCCGCAAGCATAAGCAATCGCTTATATCTGCGGATTTGCAGCTTTTCTAGGCTGAAACAAAAGTAGTGCTTTCTAACCTTAGCTGTCTTGAAATTAATTAAAGATGTTCATGCCCTAACAAGATGTGCGATTGTACCCCGTGGAACACCTTTTTAACAAAGCACCCATTTAATATCTGGAGCTCAATTAAATTAATTAATTTAATTTAATTAATTAAATTAAAATTTTTTCCCTTGAAAAACAAGGATAATGACGTTGGTTTCGTGATTTCGATTCTTCAATTTTTATTTGTTTTATTTTTATCTTGAGCGAAAATTATAAAAAATTGTTTAATTCACAAAAACCTAATTAAAGTCAAATAGGCGAATGCCGATATCATAGGGAATCCAAAGGGCATCTAAAGTTAAGATCATAAAATATAATTATATTTTTAAGAACATACGTAAACAACCACTAGTTATATGTGGGTCATTTCACGTCGATCCGGGTGAAATTTGCACCATAGTTAGTCCTATTAAATAGTAGCTTAGACACAATTTTTTACCAAGATCGGTCAAGAACTCTCTGAGTTAGAGGGGGTTGACCTTTTGGCCAACCAGGTGTTTTTTCTCATTCATGTAACTTATTACCAAAGTAGTTTAGATAGCTATTTCTTCAATCTTTCCAAAAAAATTTATTTTAAAAATATATACATTTTTAAAAAAAAAAAATTTTTAATTCTTTTTTCAAAAAGAGCCCTTGTTTTTTTGTTTTTTTGCTCAAAAGAAAGCTTAGAACTTTTCCTTTAAGACCTTTGTGTGGTCGCTAGTGGGATGCGAGTGGGATATCTATGAAAAAAAATATTTGGTATCGGGGGTATGAAATTTTAGTTAGGTATGTTACATACCGTCGAAATGGTTAATTTGTCTAGTTTCTCAGTATAAGTTTTATTGTCAAGGATCTTAAAACACTCGCACACAAATAGAAAAAAATTCAAAATAGCGCATATGGTAAAAATTGAAAAATCCTTGTCTTGAGGTACAAAATATTTTTTTTTCATAGATATCCCACTTGCATCCCACTAAGCGACCAGAAAGGTCTTAAAAATAATGTTCTAAGCTTCCTTTTGAGCAAAAAAAGGGCCCTTTTTGAAAAAAAAATTTATTTTGCAAAAAAAATTTAATAAATTTTTTTTATTTTTTAAAAAAAAAAATTTTTTGGAAAGATTGAAAAAATATCTATCTAAACTACTTTGGACAAATTTTGCTGAGAGCAATAGGTAATTAGTTACATGGATGAGAATAAATACCTGGTTGGCCAAAAGGTCAAATTTTGACCCCTTCTAACTCAGAGAGTTCTTGACCGATCTTGTTGAAAAATTGTCTCTAAGCTACTATCCAGTAGGACTAACTATGGTGCAAATTTCATCCTGATCGGAAGACATCGATTTCAAAAGTTGGTCCACTTGACGTGACTTGACGTAAATACTCACACTATATTGGGAAACAATTACCTGGATTTTTATTTTGCACCGATATGTTAAATCATCATTTAATAGCTTCAAATTCGGCAACAAAATCAAAAGAAAATTTTACTTAACCCTTCGTCATACACATGTTTCGATTGTCACATTCGTAACACATATGCATAATATTTTATATTGTTATTTTACATCAGCTATATTTAACCTCTTTAAAAATTATGAATCGTAAAAAATGAAGCTGATTATCAAGTAAAAATAAAAATTGCGTTTTGTTTTTACCGTTCTATTCTTTATTTCGCATGTAAAGTTTGTAAAGTCACATACTAACATTTGTACTAAATGTCTGAAAAGCTAAAACAAGCATTGTATACTTGAAAATGTTTGAAAATTTCATTGTTAATCGTTTTGTCTTTCAAATATACAGGTAAACAATTTTTCATGAAAATATTAAAACTCACATGGCATCATAAAACCTATGACTTTTTTACTCTACCAGCTGCAATTTTCAATGTCAATTTATTGTTTTATGACCTCTTCTATTTCATACATTTCAAATTTTATGACAGCTAAACGGTTTAGGCAAAAAGGTAATGTTTTATTACTTTTTATTGCAACTAAAAGGCAACTTAAACAATATCATTGAAAAACATTCCCGTTTCCTAAAAAAAGCAAGCTAAAATAATAAATTTACTTTGCTTTTCCTATAAGATATATGTGGGTCCTGCCAGACCCATGTGTTACGAAACACATTAAAATTTATTTTATACTCTGAAAAGGTCTGGCCACACCCATGTGTATGTCCAGGGGTTGATTACCTCCCATTAAGTTCTTGGACGCATTAACAACAACTATTTTAACAATGTAAAGGATGTGTTAAAATTTCCCGTTAAATATAAATTTAAGGAAAGCTCATAAAATAAAACGTTTAGACATAAACCAGACAAATTCCACTAAATTGTTTACACTTGCAAATCTTGTCCAACACGTCAATTAAGAGAGAAATGTGTTTAATAACGTAATTAAATATTTATCTATTTTTTTAATTTTTCCCGATCTCTTTATAACAATTACCCAGAATATTATTTCTACTATAAAAACACAAAAAAATGGAATGAGTAAACCATTTAATTGTTTGCTTTTTTTGTGTTTAATCAATTACTAACGTATTCTCTGTTCCTAATTGAAGCAGTGATTATGAGTTATTAGATTGTGCAGAATATAAATTAGAAAAAATGGGTAAAACCGAAAGCAAAATATTGCTACGATTTAAGTCTAAAAATTTATTAAACTATTTTGGCATTAAATTGTATTCTTTAAGTGTGTCAAAAAAGGAAAAAATAGTTTTACTATAATAAATGTCTCAATGAGGATATGTTGAAATGTATTATTTTTAAATGCTTGTTGTTTCGATAACAACTTTAAAATATATTTTTTATCCATTTTTCACTTAAATACAAAATATGTATTTGTTACCAATTTATTCCTAAATTTGACATAACCCTTGATTGTGATAAATTATAAAATTGCTATAACAAATGTTAAAGTCCATTAGAAAAAAAATTTATATAAATATTTGTGAGACAATTAAAACAACAAATTGCACGAATAAACAAAAACAAAATCATTAAATAATAGAACAATAACTTTATACAACAACATTATTATATGCATATGATATAGAAACATAGTACGACAACAACAACAATATGCAACGTAGGTCAATTGTCATAAATATAGGAGACATGGCAACACATGGCCAGGAAAAGCAACAACAAACAACATTAATCAAAATGAGCTCGAGTTATTTTTATTAGTTTAAGACCATGTTAAAACATTAAAGAAACGTTGAAAATGTAAGTTAGTACGTCAGTATATGCAAGAGGTAAATGAAATTTACTTAGGTTGAATTGAATATATGTATTTTTGTATATAGAAAATTGCTTAAATATTAATACATAACATATTTTATGTAAACATTTTTATTTTAAGTGCTAGATAATTGTAGGGTGTGGTACGTTGTAGGTAAGAATACATTGAACAATGCAATTGTTTCAATGCATTATAATTTAGTCGATTTTTTGTTTATATATATAATTATACATTCATATCTATACATAGTTATAGCTTTTTTATTATACATTTTTTATTTATATGTATAATGAAAAAAGTTTAAAATCATAAAGTAGTAAAATTATAAAAATAAAGAACATGCGGTCACACATATAAAGTCATGAACGCGTGCGCTATAAGAACTCAAAAGTTATTTATTTTAATATAATTTTTTTTCTTTTTCTTAGTCTGTCTTCATTTGTAATCTATACGTGCTGAAATGCAGGCAAACATAATAAATGCACGTTATTTTAATTTGTACACAGAAAGAAATAAAGTGGTAAAAATTTAGCAGTTTCATATTCCTTTGCAGCAACGGTTCATAAGCAAAAAGAAGAAACTTTATGCTACTTTGCAAAATGCAAAACGAAATGAACTGGGAATGCGACAGCATAAGGCTGCACTGCTGTCGCTAAAACGACAAATCGGTTATCCTTAAATCTATAGAATAGAAAACTAAAGAAAAAAACTACTGTATAGCGCATAATCAAACAATGGGAATCCTGCTTACTCGAATGTCATAGATAGTATTCAATCTATTCCTTGTATGCTTTGTCATAAATAAATTTAAAAAAAATGAAGAACTGTTTAATTAGGCAAAGACATTCAGATAGACAGATCTGTTCATAAGATCTACGCAATCACAAGAGCAATTAGTGGATCCGCTATTCTAAAGGATAAACGATTTACCTGCATCATTTTTTCAAGCTGTTTACAAATACAAACTGGAATATTGTTTTATTTTAATTTTAAAATTGCTTTTAACCTCGGAAAAATATAAAAAAAACAGTTTTGACAAACATTTATTTTATGATAGTGTAGGGCGAAACGACAACAGTAAAGACAATAACACAGTTAATAACATTGTGTGATGTATGGGCTGCTTTACGATTTGCACTTTGTATGAGAGTCCAGGTGACTTAAATTTTCTTAATAAACTTGGTGATATTAAATTCGAAAGTTTTAAATGCAATTTTAAAATTAATATAACAAATACAAAAGTTAGAAAAAAGTTTCGGGTCCAAAAAGTTTAAACAAGTTTTTGCATAATTATTTAAAATTTTTTTTTATTAAAATAGGCTTTATAATTATAAATATAATGTAAAGGAATATTTTAATATGTTTCAATCAGCAAAAAATTGTCCACAAAACGTCAAGCCCTAACAACAAATATAACAAAACCCTCAAAAAGCACATGCTAAAAGAGGTGTTTTTTTTT
>NDXZ01031431.1:0-10175 GCA_003055125.1 Paykullia maculata
AGCAGACTTATTATATCTGACACCTTGAGACCCAAAATGGCGATGTAAACTTCGTATGGCGACAAAAAGCGAGTTGCTTATTTATTTTAGGTATAAACAAAATTTTATTTTGTAACAAACCATAAAAAGATACAAAGATAAAAATATTAATTTTTTATAAATAAAGTATTTTTGAGTTATTCGATTTAATTTTGCTTAACAATTACACAGCACTGACAAAACAATGAACTATAAAAGGAAGTAACTGAATAAACGTTTAATAGCTGGAAAAGACATGTAGCATTCAGTGATGTCAATTTAGCTCTAACTGAATAAGTTTAATGCATTTTACAAGCTTGAAGTTGTGCGTTTTTATGTATCTTGTATTTTTAAAAAGTTTGTACTGCTAAGCTTTTAAATATGGCAACCTTCATTTCAACATAAAATACTCAAATATTCCGATCTGTCACACAACTTATTTTCGATCCCACCAAGTTGTTACTTTAAATAAGTTAATTTAAATCAAAGAGTTATCTATTACAGTTCTTCAAATGAGCATTAAAATTAATTTTTTTATTACGGGGCGATACGACCTCTTATTCAATCCTATCCACTATTTGATTAAACAAACCCAATAACTATTAGTTTCACTCTAAGTTTAAAGATAAAATCTTATATTAGGAGACGTTAAAATCTTTTATACGAAACTAATTAATTAATGTCAAAATGACTTTGACTAAATTGAAAGATTTCACCTAACATGTCGTAAGAATTATTTACCATATATGGGAGGTGCCACCCCCCTTATATGATTCCATATGTTTTACATAATTGCAAAGTTATTGCAAATATAATACCACAAATACCTTAGATAATGTTATTTCTTTGTATGGGGATTTCCAAATCATATCCTTTAAATTTTGGCTTAAATAAAATAAATAAGTGTCACAGTCACTTTTTCGCTTCCAGTGCATCTGAAGCCTAACTATTATTAACATATACGATAGAAACTATTTACTTTTTACGAAATGTGCTACACCTACTTATATTTTTTTAAATGATACAGGAGTGATTGCAGACCAACAAACAAACAATCTTATTTTTATATTATTTATATTTTTACTTGTAACAAATAAATAATATAATTATTATTTAAGACTTAACTTAATTTGGACTAAAAATGTTCATATCCTTATTTTAATGCTTAATTTAAAATGTTTGATTGCAGTGTCTGCAACATAAATAACAATTATTGTTATAAATTTAACATTTCATACTTTTTTTTAAATGATATTCCATGAAATAACTTCAAGTCATGTTATATTATTTATTGCAAAATGTTATTCAATTAGTTGTAATTGACTTTGAAAGATATCATTGGTGTCGAAAACTATTCATCGATTACACACGAACAGCGTACAAGCAGGAGTTAAAGTAATTGGAAATAGTTTATGTTAACACTCTCATATATAAGAGTAGATAGAAAATATTGTGGGTTTGTTGTGTGAAGTGTAAAAAGATATATTATAGAAATTGGTGATATCGATAATAATCTAGTTCGAAATATCAATATTTTTGTGTAAATACTAAAACACCAGAAAAACGAACTTTATATAAAAATAAATAATTTTTACGTAATTTTTCTATTTTTTAGATTTGGCTATAGGTTCTAAATTTTTTCTTATTAATTTATTAATTAATATTTTTATGCGAGATAATTGAAAGAACATTGTGAAAAAGTAAGTTTGCCGACACTAGCCGAATGCATTTTCGAAACCAGCTACGGTTTCATCGTCAGCACTCTTTGATCGGTATTTTAGTGTTGGATGTAATTATTGATGTTTTATGGTTCTGATAGGTAGATATAGTACACAATATTTGCAGTTAAACTACAGCGGCCACGAAGTAAGCTAGATAATGACTGAAGGAAAAAAGCAATTTAATCAGTATACATATATCAGATATATATGAGGAATATAAGAAATACATATTACAATAAACAGGCTAATTTACTTTAATTATGAGTTTTATTTTTTTGTAACTCTTACCGTCTGCGCTAGTGGTTTGTAGACGTTTGTCCCTCTTTTTGTGATTTCTATGATATATATATGTGACACCATAAAGCACATATTTTCTCATCCTTATAGATAGGGAAGTCTGGTGAACTCTGTCGGTTCTTCTGTTGAAATAAAAATCAACTTTTTTTTAAGTCTCAAATGCTTAACAGACCAATTTTGTTCACAAAAGTCCAACATAAGCAAAGAAAAAAACTTTATTTGAATAAGGATATTTGACAAATTTTAGAGGTTTAAAAAAAAGTAATAGATATTTAAAACCCTACAGAATCTCTAGTTTGTTACATTACAATGCTATGTCGTATCAATATCAAAATTTAATCAGTTTTTCATTTATGAGTCAAACCATTTTACATTTATCCATTTAAACTGGAGTGTTAAAAAAATATGTATGTAAGGGTACACTTACATATACATAAATACATATGTACATCCATACATTTATAACCACTATGTTTGGGTTATAACAAATTATACGCTTTGTATTAACATGATAGGCATGTTAACGTTGTAAATAACAACAATAACGACAACAAAACGCAATCACTAAATTGACCATAATACAAATCACTATACAATTACTTGCCACATCTGTTCAACTGAGATCTCTTTTTGTTCCTGTTGTCATTTTCATATGTAAGTTTGTACAAATACACAAAAATGTATACATCCATACATATGTATGTACATGTATGTAAGTAATGTTAGTATTTATGTAATGGTTAACTATAAAAATGTAGCTCCACATTTATGCATGATGTATTAAAATATCTTAAATATGAGATTGTTGGTAACGAAACACCCACTAATTAGCGAAGTAAGCCGCCACTATAGCCATAACCAATACCGCAAACATGTCCAACCATTAAGAGTTTATAGTTTTTCTTCGTAAGAGCTACAGTAGGAGTTGAGGGTAATTGCAATCGCTTTTTGTAGTTTGCAACATATTTAGAATGGAACTATGTTTTAAATTATTTTAGTTAATTTCTTAAAATACAATTTGCAAATTTTAAACATAAAAAGCTTACCAAACACTGGTAGTGCTAAGAAATGTGTTGCATTTTGTTGAAAACATTTCTTAATATAAACGAATACATATTTTCAGGTAAAGTAAACTAACAAAAGCATACGACCAATAAATATATACGCAAAATATTACACAGGTCAACAGCAAAAAAAGGTTTGAATAACCACTATATTAATTGGATGCATCATAGCTACCTAAGTACAAAAATGGTCTAATTTTTCAATTCTATGGAGAAGTTTTTTTTTTTAATTTTTAAGTAAGATTCAAGATTTTTTTTGACGTTTCTCTACATTAATAATGATAACTCAAAAAAGGTTAGTCCGATACAATTAAAACAAACTTAGAAAAATTTGGATTTACATAGCCTTTAATCCGTTTATATATTGCGTTTCAATCAGCTCAGTAAAAGAAAATAGCATTTTTTTTTTGTTTTAGAAAAACCATAAAAAATCGAAAACAGCAAAAATTGTTAAAATTTATTACTTTATCGCAAAAGTCACATGTAATAGCAACAAAATAAGATATCGATCATAAAAATCGATTGATTATTTTCAAATTAATTCACAATTAAGTGAACTCGCTCATTTTCACAAAATTTTAGTCAGTCGTCTTTTTTTGCTTATATCTCAGCCGGTTATTAATGGATCTTGCCAGTTTTCAATACCGATTTCCTAGAAAGTATTTCCAAAAGTTTAATAAATTTGTTAGTGGTTTTGGGAGCAATATTGCTTCATTCTTTCAAAACTGATATCGTTGTTATATTACAATGTTTCCAACCTGAATTAAAAAAAAAAAATCTTATATGTTTTCAGGTACAATAAGATCTGGGGACTGTTTTAAATATTGTATAGAAGCCATTCCATTCGTTATTGTTAAGAGGTATAAAGGTTTGCACCAGATAAAATATCGAAATTCTAAGGTAGCTGCTAGTTACCTGCACTTTACGCTAAAATCACCGTTTCCGAGCAAGAAGTTTGCATCACCCACAAAAACTGAAAAATAATTGTCATTAAACAAAATACTTTTTAGGGCTTTTTCACCTACTTTAGTAGTAGTTATTCTAAGGTCTGTCTATCTCTCTATTAATATTGACTTAAAGGAATTCTGGTTTGGTATGATATGTACCTTAATTTGATAGTTGTTTTCACTTTTGTTTGTTTAAGGTTAAACAATTATTAAAGACTTTGGTACAGTTCAATGATGGATTTTTGAATTGGTGCCAATTTTTACTTTTATTTTACATCTTATTTTAAAGCATTTCTATATAGTTTTTAAATAATTAAGTCTGTTTAAGTGATAAACATTTGCAGTCAATTAAGAGCACATTGATTTTTTTCTAACAAAAAAAAAATTTGGTCTAGAGCAAATTAATGAAGATCTTCTGCATCTTGTGGAATATGAAAGGTGAATCATTTTATAACATGCTGAAACTATCCCAAATCTTAACCAACAGTAGAAATCCCAGACAACTTATACTGTTTTCAAAATCTATTAACGAAAATCAAGAGGAGTTGGTGAGCCATGAGAGTATAGTTTTTAAACTCGACAACGTTAAGGCTTTTGTCGCCTTCGAAACCTATAATTCGTAAGTTTGTGTACTTAGTTATTTTTAAATAGCTTTTAAGTGACTTCACTTAAATGAACCCTTTTTTAAATCTCAACATAAATAAAGAAAGTTTTTTTAACATTTCTTAGTTCTAGATAAAAAAAAAGATTACTCTACCCTTTGGATGAATACTTATGCTAAGAGTATCACTTTTTTCTTAAATTGCTTTTCCTTTTATTTAGATGTGTGTAATATAAAACAACTCTAAATAGTTTTTTAGTTTTTATTGTTTAAATTGTGTTTTTTAAATATACCCTGTGAAGAGTTCTATTGAAATAGTTAAAGACCGCTTACCAGCATTAATACAATAAGTTTCATTAATAATTGTTTAAAGGCATCTGTATTTTAATTTTAAAATATTTTTCTACTTTAATTTTTTCACTTTTCTTAGCTGAACACTTGAACAATTGAAGGAAATGGCAATTATGTTAAACTCGTTTAAAATCTATGGAGATTTAGGGAAAAAAGATTAATAATCTGAAATTAATACGAAGTGCTGGTGGATAAAGAAAGTGAGTAATATATAATAGGATCTATCGGGTTCAAAATAATTGAAACTTAGTTTCTTTGTAAACAAATTTATTAACAATGGAATCAATCAGATGTTTCTTTTTTTTAAGTAAATATTTTAACTTTAAAGCTTTCAAATATTATATAAATATTGTTTAATTTATGGCATCTGTTGAACAGTATTTTAAATTCGAACTCACTCATATAGTAACTTAGCATCCCATCTGATCTTATATCTTTTAAGCCATTGAACGAGTTGCCAGCTATGGCGATATAATTTATGTGTAACATTTAACGCAGCTTTAAGCGCAAAATCACAACAACTTTGTTTTTCTGCTGTCATTGTAATAAAAACAAAAACAAGTCAACCGTATAACCTGGATATTTATTAGTAAAGTGTAAACGAGTGTATTTGAATGTGGTTTGTACTTTTCTGTTAAGATTTTCAAGTAATTTGTAGACCCATTTGTACTTTTATGTATAAATAACATATATGCATACATAAGTATGTATGTATTTGTACATGTTCAGTATTCATGGTAATTAGATTGGTCGGTAGAATTGCTGCTGCACACACATACACACACAGCCAACATAGCTGCAATACATTTTAAGATATGTACTACTTGTAGTATGTTTAACATGCAACATCAGTGGCCAAAGCACTGTTTCTGTGGGCTTCTTGTTACCTGATGACCACATGTTGTGCCTGTATTTTCCAAGTACCTGGATATAAGCTTACAACAATTGCCTGTGGTCTTAACAGAAGTTTTCGTAGTTATAGTTAAGGTTGTACAATAAGAGCACTGGCAGTCTTAATATCTGGAATACCTTAGTTTCAATTGCGCATTTTGGAGAGATTTATGTTTAAATTTGTTCTCCTCTTTTTGATTTTTGGTTTAGTTAAATTTCACGAATTTTAAATTTCAGTTGAATTAAGTGTAAATATGGTAGGCGTAAGTTTGCAAATCATTTTATTTACAATACAAGTACATAACACAAAGGAAAATAAGACTTATGTGGACTTCAACACTATAAATATTTTGAAATTTTAAACATGCACGTGTTCAAGCTTAAAAAGGGCGTTATTGTTTAAATTTGAAGTTGTTGAATTTTTTTTGTTTGATTTTCTTATTGCAATAAGATAAGAGTTTAAAATGATTTTATATATTTTTAAGGTATATTTGTTAATCGTACGATAGATCAATTTAAAAGTTTTTTCTTTGCCTGTTCTGGGCCAAATAATTTTAATTTTTATTAAATGACCAAAAAACTTGTCCAATACTTAAATATAATTAGCAAAAGTTATTCTAAAGCTGCATAATATCAATTTTTGTGTAAAATATAAAAAAAAGTAATCGTGTTTCCGTGTTTCTCAGCCGCTTATTGATACTTTTGCCACCTGTGGTGAAGGATATAAATATAATCTACCCTAAAAGTTTTTGCTCAGCTTTATATTTAAACGAATTTGTAAATTTTTTAAAATATGAAGTCTCTTCTATTTTTGAAAATTTTTTATAAATTAACCCCCATACTCATAGTAAACTTTATGGTTTGTTTAACAAAATTTTATTCAAAATATGTTTTAGAAACCTTTGATAAATTTAAAAATTGTTTATGAATATGAGGTTAACTTCGCTTGAACTAAATTTATAATTTTAATTAAGCTTAAAAGCTTTTTTAAGAAGACATGTGTGGAGTTATATACACATGTATGTATTAACTGTTGTTACTATTTCATTTATTTCTTAATTGTAATAAAAAGAACTCGCAAGAAAATAAATTAAAACTAAAGCAGATATCAGTTATTTATACGTGATTAAATTTGTACTTCCTAATAAAATGATAAATTATAAACATTATAAACATTTATATAAAATAAAAGAATGATGGCCTACGTATATTAGGGTGGTACAAAAATAAATGCACCCAATTAACATTTCTACCAAAAATTATACTGGTTGTCTTGTTGTCTCATAATAATTTTCTAAATCGAATAATAAATGCCCATCTGTCACAGTTTTAAATATATCCATAAAATAACTAAAAATATTGATACCGAAACAATCTCTTCAAATTATTTTTAGTAGTAATTAAAATATTAATACTAAGTCCTACAAACGTCGAAAACAAAATTGCAAGTTCTCTAACAAAACTAAAATTTTAGCACAAATCATCCTTTTAAATTTATTAACTACCATCCAATAATTTATCTGAGCGAGAAAATCACAAAAATTATATTTTGCTGTTTGAGTTAGAAAAACCTTTTGAAACCCTGAAAAAACAGTTAACAGTTAAACTCGAACATTTTGCGTTGCCAAGTTAGTACTTTTTTTAAAAATGTCGCACTGTGGAAAATCAGTGCATTAAAAATAAAAACTGCTAGATTGAAGAGTTTTACTAAAATAGTAATGTTTTTTTTTTAAACAACAGTTATTTATATTTTGTTAAAACAAACTTATATTGATTCTTTAAAAATGAAAGTAATCATTATTTTGTGCAAAAATGACATAATAATATTCTTTTTGAAAACTCTTTTCTGGAAATTAAAAATTGTAAAAAAATAATTTGAATGAAATGAAAAATTACTAATTAAATGAAACATAAATTTCAAAACATAGAAAGCATAAATAAATAATAATCTAGCAACATTGATACTGATCTAGTTATAAAGAGATTTAGAAAAGTTTTAAATTTCTTTATGAAAAAAAATTAAAAATATCTTGTTACGACTTTTACAGTAAAAATAAATTTAAGCACTTCATATGCATTTTGTTATAATATTTTTTTTAGTTTTGATTACAAATAGTTGGTTCTACTGTAAAGTTTTGCCGTTATATTGATTATAAATATATATTTTTAGTTCATTTAGATTTTCACTCACGCATACATAATATGGTTTGATTTTATGTGTGTGGCACAATATTTGTTTCTTTTAAATAAAGAAACAAATGTTTATCTGATATCAATGAAATATTATACAAATGCGTGTATTTATAATGTGAATTTTATAAAGTTGTTTTCTTTTTAAATGTTTCGACATGCATAGGCGTTCACAGACACACACACACACATACACGGATAATCAAGTGTATATAGTGATGATCGTCAAGCAAAAAGCTAAGATAAGAAAAAGAAACAGCAATTTAATGGATAAATGATAAACTTGCATGTGTAGAATTAAGTTATTATCTAAATTTATATATTTTATGCTAATAAATAAATACATATAATATGGCATGTATGTAATGGTTTCATATATTTATTTTGGCTTAAATTTTTTATAAATTGTGTAATTGTAATTACTACAAATACTCAATATAAATAGATATTTAATTGTCTAACAACATTTTTTTAATGAAAATTAAAGACTATATAGGTAGACCTATTAGTTTTATAAGTTTGCATATTAGATTTTACCACAGATACGGGTAAAATACATATTTAATTTGTTTAAGGTTAAAATGTCAATATTAGGTGGGTAGGTTAGTAGGTTGATAGAAGGAGCTCCGAAGGGTCTCATGTCCCTAAGGACATACACTTAAACCTGAGGTCGGCTTATTGTACGCTACTTGATGTGGAAAAATGGGGGAAAAAGAAGAAAAAGGAAAAAAAGAGGAGCGGAAAAGATCAAGAAAAATCGCACTGCTTAGAGGAATTCAGTTATTCAAATGCATTTTCTCAGCTTTTCCCATCCTACACCTCTAAGGTGAGCCACGTCCGGTACAGTATCCGACGAAAAACACTAAGCCCTTGCATTTGCAAAAGCAGTGGCATAGGAAGTGTTCTATAATTTTGATGTGCTCCCAGAATGCCTTGCAGTTGCTATACTCTACACTTCTTCCATCCGGTAGAGGTGTGCTCATAAGTTGGAGTGTTTTGTCAGTACACCCGCCCTTGTCCTATCCTCCTCAACTGTTTAATTGCTCCACAGTTTTTTGTGGGTTGTTTCTGCCCAATTGTTTAACTTGGCCTTGCAACGAAGGGTTTCGAGTTCTATGGGTCTACTGCCTGAAGTTTTCTAGCCCTAATTGCAGTTTATGTGCCCGTTCATTCCCGATTACACCGCAATGACCAGTTACCCATATTATCCGAAATCAATATTAACACTTACACATTCATTTAATATTTGATAAATTTTTGAATTGGTTTTTGGATAAAGAGATAAATTTTTAATAACTTTATAAAAAAAAAACTTACGAAAAGAACTGTTGTTAAAAAAGGAGATTTTTTTAAATAATAATAATACATTTTCTGAATATATTTTTTTAAATTGTAATTGACCAAACATTACACAGAGGGAAAAAAGACGTTCTAAAGCTATGCACGGCTGGTGTCAAATTGTGGACGAAGCGTTCTCAAATTTTCGAGAACATCCGTTCACAAATTTAAGACCAAATGTTGTCAAATCAAGAACGAAATGTTGTCAAAACGAGAACGAAAATCTAAAAACACCAGACGTTGTCAAATTGTGAACGACCTGTTCATCAATCAAGAACGGCTGTTGTCGAAATAAGAACGACGCGTTGTCAAAACGAGAAAAGCTGTTGTTGAAATAAGAACTAGGTGTTCTTAGAAAAATGACAATATCCGTTGTCGAATCAAGAAAAAACGTGCTTAGCTCACTTTTGACAACGGATGGTGTCAACTTCGGTGTTTTTCGAACGGTGAAACACCACCGGCTCCGGTTCTCCAATTTCATACCTGAATAAAAAAAAAGTTAGTTGTAGTTACAAAATTTTTAGGGCAAAGGTATAACAGTTCTCAAAATATGACATTAACATTATTTTAGTTCAATGGGTGCTGGCTACATTTTGCGCATTCAAGTTCCACACAAATTTGGAGACCTTTTGTGTATTAGCTCGCAAGTAACTGAGTAAAAACTATGAGATTTAGTTTCAACACATATACGGTCAGACGGACGTAGGTAAATCGATTTCCCTATCTAAAAGAATTTAGAATATAAATATATATTAGA
>NDXZ01031432.1:0-12069 GCA_003055125.1 Paykullia maculata
ACGGTTTCATCTTCAGCACTCTTTGATCGGTACTACGCTTTTGTATGTAAATATCATCTATTTAACTCACAATTTAATATCATAAGTAACTGGGATTTTCCCGATACTTTATATTGTGTTGAGTGAGAACGAAATTCGCCAGCTGTTAAGATCTTTCTTTGTTTTATTCTTTCTAACCACTTCCTATTTTATTTGTTCTTTGCTTTCATGCCCATCCATCGGATAGGAATAACTTGAAAGCTTTTGTGCTTTTGTCTAACATCTTTTATATTGCATTCAAGCAAGATGTAGTCAAGCGCACAGTCACACAGCACAGTGCTGTATGAATTATGATTATTATTAATGTTTTAATTAATATAATTTTTACAAATGTTTTTTTGGCGAACTTTTTATTTGTTTTAAGACAATTATTTTTAGTTTTATTCTGGCTTGAGTTCAATTTTTAAATTTCTAAGTTATATAATTTTTGTTTTTTTAGTGATAATGAATGAATAATAATTGAAAAGTAAGTTTTGCTGACACTAGCCGATTGGAATGCATTTTCCTAATAATCACTTAAAAATGAACTAAAAGCCTTAACTAATAATATTAAAACATTAATAATAATTAACAGTTCAACTAATTTTCAAAAATTTCATTATTGGAGAATTTTTTTTTAGATAATTTGAAAAAAGAATAGTTTTCAAGATTGCCATTAAAAAAAAATATTTGAAATTTTCTGCAAATAAGATTTTATACAAAGACACAAAAATAAGACATAAGTTGAGAGAGTTATAAAAAATTTATCGAAGACATTAGAAAGTAAAACATTTGTAAAAAATATTATCTGAATTTCTTCAATAAATAACAAATTTTTTGCAAAAAAAATAAACAAAAGTTTTCTAAATTTTCTGAATTTCTAATATTCTAAAAATTCTACAAAATTTTTGAACTTGAGAATTTAGTAATATATTTTTTTAAATTAATTATTAAACCTGGATGGTCATTCTTCGTTGAATCGACGACGCATGTTAATATTTTGCATTTCAGTTCTTGTAGTTTTAATTATTTTATATTATTTTATTTTTTTGATACAGCAGTAGTCACTGCTATGCTTTAGGCATGTGCGCTACGCTAAGCTTTTTTCGCGTTAGGTAACATTGATTTTTTTAATAAATACGTCGTCGAACAAATTGATAATGGCTATTCATGAAAACCCGTACCTACATTATTTTATATCTTAATTTTAAGACGCAAACACATTTAGTGAATTATATGATTTTTAAGGTTATAATTTTTATTATTTGTTATGTAAAACAGCCAATTGAAGCAGTGTTTTAAAAGTTGAACTTTTATTTATATATTATATAAAAATTATAATTAAAAAAATTAAGAACTGAAGAAGCTGATTCTTAAACATTTTTCATGCATAAGGCATTTTTACTATCCTTTTTCAAATCACCGAATGACGAAGAATAGCCTTTACGCAACAAAAATAGGTATGACTTTGTAGGGTTAAAAAAAAACTATCAAAATTATTTTAACATTATACGAAGAACGTGTCCTAAGTTTTTAAATGCTTTAACTTTTGCTATTACAAAATTTACAGAAGATTAAAAATTTTAACTAAAGTGAAGTAAAATCTTTTCGATTAAAATAAGCAACAAATGTTAGAAGCTTTGCATTAGCCTTTGTATTGCTGCTGCAACAAAAGTACCTTCTATGCAAAGTATTTATTATAAAATTAAAAAAACATGAGCTTATATGATAATACACTTGAAAAAACTTAAAATATAAGTAAAGTTTTAGTTTATTAAAATTAATTATAAAAATGCTAAAAATGAATTTAAATCTATTTAAATATTTTCTTAAAAACCCCCCTCTTAAATCTTTTTTTTCATTTACCATTCCCAAGGTCATTGCGTTTATTTTGTTATTTTTCTTATTCTTGATGAATAACTGTTACAACTTAATCAACTAGATCTTTAGGTTTTTTTGTTCCGGTTTCTTTCATTTTCTTTTTTATAATTATTTTAATTATTTCTATTCGTTTGCTTTTTCTGCATAAACTTAAAGAAGAAACAATTTAATTTATTCTTTACATATGTAATTTGTTATAAATATTTGTACTTAATTCTATTAATAATAATTCAATTTATTTTTTATTTTATTAGAGCGTACGTCAGAGTAATTTAGTCAATGGTATTATTAAAACAAAAAAAAAACTGAATAAAACTTATTATAGAAAAATTGTATGTTCAAGGTTGTTAACTGGGTTGAAACCAGTTGACCGACTNTTTGTTTTTTTTTTTTTTAATATTATTCTCTATAGAGCAATTAGGGTGTACATAAGTTTGTTACTCTGTTTGTAAATTTTACGATCTTTTAATTCTTTTCTTTAGTATTAGATCTTTTAACTTATATTTAAATCCAGGGTTAACGATTTTCAAGAAATGAATATTAAAATTAAATTTGACTTTTAACAATGAGTGACAGGGGCCTTAATCAGTTTTTGATTCTTTTTATAATTTCTGAAATAAATATTTATTTAAATTCGAAAAAATATATGAATTTTTGGATATGTTGTGTAGTTGTATTCATGCATTTTGATAATAAAAATTAATTTTTTACACAAAAATAAAGACTTTTTCAGTGAACAACAACAATGTAAGTGGTTGTCGATTGTCGATGGGTGTGTATAATAGTTACGTTTACGTTTGGTTAGTAGTACGTAATGTGGCGAGGGTGTTTAAGATTTATGAAAACCGGATATATTATTCAAATTTACTTTGATCAAAACTCAAAAAACTCTTTTAAAAATGGAATTCATTTAAGAATCATTAATACAGTATTTTAATCAAATGGAAAAATATTCTAACATGTGTATTATTAAAATAAAATATAGGGCACATTAAATGGTGTTTTGTATGAGTTATTATAGCGGACAACTGACCTTATAAATTTTGCTACCTTATTGAAATTTTCTTTGATTTTTCTGTTATTTAAAAAATAAAAAATAGTTGCTGAATACAGAGTTAGATTTTCTTCTGGAATGTTGACATAGACATTTGATATCAAAAACCGTATGATTACAAGAATAACTGGGAAATATCTAAATCCACTGCTAAAACCACAAATTGCCAGAATCCGTAGCATACAATTTTTGCAGAAAAAAACTCTGTAACCGGAAGCTGACGCTACTTTGTAAATTTTAATTAAAAAATAAATGTTTAAAAATAGTCTACATTATTAAAGCCTATTTAAAACACTTAAAAAGCATTTTAATACTTATGCAAGAATTTGTACAAATTACGTTATTGCTTTTAATTAACTTTGATATTGTTCTAAGACATTCTGAATGTATAATTCTTATTTACGAGACTGAATTAATGTGAAAACTTAATGTCTCGGAACTAAAGTAGTCTTTGTATTACTATTCTCTTACCATAGTTTATGATTTTATGTTAAACATAAGACCAAGAAATCCAGTACTATAACAGAAATGATACAAATAACATAAAAAGATTTCGGTATTCCTTTTTCAAGTCACCAAATGGAAACAAACTCCATTGACAGAGCAAGTTTCTCTTATCTCTGCATAAAAAATTTATAGTTTTCTAGTAAAAAAAAAGAAATTGATTCTTATCAGGAAAGGCTTGTAATGATTGTAAGTTTTGTGATGTAATGGTGGACAGAGATATTATTAAGAATATTCTAGTGCTTTTGCACCTAAAAGCAAAATTTCTGGGGGCTTATTTTTTAGAACATCAAGAATTATCTACAATTGGAGAACTAAAATCATTGGTATTTGTAAAGAAAGTAAGATATTCTAAATTTTAATTTAAAATTACCTGCCAAAGCATTTATCTCCATCTATTAAGCATATAAGCTTTTCTTAGTTTGCAAGTAGTTTGTTTTCTAAGAGGCAAAGTATTTTTTGACTACTTTGTATTTATTAACTTATCCTACTAGATCGTAAAAAAATTAATTGTTTTAAAATTAAGTTAAGGTTTTCATGTTCAAAAATATGAAGCCAAGTCATTTACAACCAAAAGGGATCATATGTATTATTTACCTACAAGCATAACCCTGTAGCGACTCTTTATAAAAATACAAAAGTTGAAGTTATAAACTGTTCCGAGAATTATGACAGTAAAACTTTAGTCATATTAAAAATTCATTCTTTAATTCATTCAGTTTTAACTTACCCCAAATTAACGCACAAAATTGCAATCCTTGGTCAGGCAATAACTTTGGCTTTTTATTTTAAACTTAAACGCTACCAATTTTTTAAAACATTTCTATCTTTCAAATACGCTGTTCATAGTGTGTTATGTCAAGCAATTGTATTGATTTCTTAGAACTAAATTACTTGCAGTAGCTCATAGATATCAGAACGATTTGTTTGCACAAAAACACAGAACTTGTTAATAGGGTTAATATTATATTTTCATTATTATGGATATGATTAGTCAATTTACATTAGTACCACAGTTGATTAGGTTGCTTATGATTTTCATAAATTAGCTTGTTATAAAGAGCCTTTAATATAATTATGGGGTAATTACTAAAAATAATTTATACCAATATAAACACAAAATGTTACAGGCAACTATGTTAAAATGTTATAAATCTATAATAGCGAAAATAATTTTTTAATTAGATTGAACACATTTTTCACTCAAAATAAAAAAAAATATTTAAATTATTAATTATGGACCTTAGAAAATATGTTACTGTTAGTGTATGTCTTAGGGGTTATTTGTTGTCACCAAAATATTTCTTTAACGAATGCGGATATATTATTACATTTATTTTGCTGAGCTAATACATTTTTTAAAAATATCCATTGTTAAATCTAGTTTATGTCTCATACCTTGTAACATAAAGGCAAGGGAGTAAGAATGAGAATAAAATAAAGAAATGTTTGCGCACAAGAAAACAAGTTTCTGTCTTAACTCTTTAGTTATTGTTTCACGCTTTACAGATATTTAATGTTAAGCAAATTAGAAATGTTTCACACTATTTATATGCGTTCGATACAGTTTTTATATATTTAATTGATATAAAAACAAACATTTAAGGCAACATAAAGTTTCAAGCAAATCTTAACTCAAGAATAAATGTTTTTTAAGTTCAAGAAAAGTTAATTATATTTTTTAATTCCTAAGAATTTTTTAAATTGCATCTGGCATTACAAGTTTATATATCTTTTACAATAACTTAATATATGACAAAAAATTTATTTTATTACCCTTTGTTAAAATCCATTATTGTTTAATTTATGTTATTATGTTTTAAATCATGTCATTGAGATGAAGTTTAGTGAGACTTAGGTGGCGTCCTTATAAATCATTGTAAATTAAAATGTAGTTTATGTATGTAAACTTACCTCCAAATGCACCTCATTTATCATTTCTGCAATAAACATTTTGCTGGTTTTCATATGATTCGGGGAAATGTTGTAAATTCTTTTTTTGTTTTTTTTTTGGCTTGTTTAATGCTGTAATTAAAACTAAGCAAACACAATAAGCAGACATTGAAGGCATTGAGTTTAATCAACAGCAAGAAGATGATTTATACAAAAATCAGCATATTAAGATCAAGGAAAAGATCGGTGAATTTTGATCGGTCTTAAGTGTCATTAAACATGACATCACAAGGTCGTGGTTGTATTTAAAAACACAGTTTTTAATTGTTTGCAGACCAAATAAAATTAAGAAAGTTGCACAAGAAGTTGCAAGATGGTAATCTTTTTGGACAGTTTTGTCTGTAAGTTTCAATAACTTGATTCGGTTTGATTTTAATATTTTCTGAGCAAAACATCAAGGTTAAAAGTTTCAATTAATTTTAATTTTTTTCTTTGACTTTTAAAAACTGACCCCCATATGAACATTAAGAATTTTTAAATTTATTAAAGGTTTAGAGACAAAATTGTTATAAGAATTTTGTTCAATAAACCTTTTATAGAACCTAAAATTTATTATGAATATTTGGGTTAATTTCTATTTTAAAATATTTAATATTTTTTTTAACACCAATTGCTTAAGATTTTTTTTAGTCTTTTTAAGAATTTTATTGCAAAGTTATAAGTTTTGTGGACAATAGCCTAAAGATAAAAAATTAGAACTGTGAATTACATTTATACATATGTATGTAAGAATAGTGTATGAAAGTTAGCTTGAGGCTAAAAAGCAAACCAAATATTTTAAAACTGATTTTTTTTTGCCCAGAATCCATCCATTTTGAACCCATTAGAAAACAACTTAAAAGACTTAAAAGTATCTGCAGCTATCAAAAAATTTTTTTGTGTGTTTTAATTAAGGCGGAGAAATTAGTAAATTATGACTCGATTTTGCACATTTTTCGGAAGCCAACCTTGTGTCTTATCTTGTTTTAATCCACATACATGCATTGCCTAATTGAGTTACCTTTCTATAAGAATTTGGAAAGTATGCTTTATGGGGATCGCAAATCAGTGCTGTAGAATTTTAAAGAAGAGCGACGAAACATTATATGCCCTTGTCATTGATGCTGTAATGAATAAAAGAAGTTTGAATGCGGAGTGGACTAAAATTTTTTTACTTGAATTGTGTCAATGTGATTTAAAATTTTGTAGTTATAATCTTTTATTGATTTAGCTTAAAACTGCTAAAGACATCTACAACTACAAACGTTCTTTCACAATTGGACTTTAATATAGAATTTAAAAAAGGAAAGTTTTGTATAAACGCAAATGTGCAGGTAAAATTTGGGGTGATCAGTCGATTATTGCTCTTAAAATGGGTCTAGCGTTCATAAAACCCTTGAATTTAAAGTTAGTGTTGCATTAAATTTTCTGCAAATAAATTTCATGGGAATAAGAACAAGCAAAGGGTTGGCATTAATTAATTGCATAAATGCTTCTAGAGGTGTGGAAAGTAATGGCATAGAGAAAAAATTTTGTTCTTTTATTTGTAAAATTTTAAATAATATTTGCTTCGAAAAGTTTTGCCTTATGTTAAATTTAAGGAATTCTCTTCTTTTAGTACAGATTAGTTTTTTACAATTAAAAATCTTTTGATGAGTTTTAGAACATTTTTTAATAAAAATAATTTGGGGTTTTTAATAATTTAATTTTTTATTTATCAGTTTTTGTGTGTCTGTTTTTAATTTGTAATTAGTATGCCAAGTATTCATATTATCTTATAGTATCTTGCATTTTTTTTATGCAACTTTATATATAAAATGTCGTAGATAAATAAATGTATTTGCTGTTTAAATTTTTAAATGATTAAAAAAAAGAATAATTTTTTTAAACCTTTTTAAAGATTTAAATTACATATTTATCGGCCAAATTAAAAGCTTTAAATTAGGCATCAATTATTACACCCTCCGCATAATGCAGCATGCGATTGTGCTCTGTGCTCCGTTATTTTCTCATGCAATAATTAACCAATAATCACTTAGACTAAGAGTGACCTTTTGTAAGATACCAACACAAAAATAAAATAAAAGACGGCGGAAAGAAATAATAACAAGTTCACAAAAAAATAAATAGATAAAAATGCAATTATTTTTTTTAACACTTAAGTAAATAAAAAAACCGAATATAAGTAATAACTTGTGTTTTAAATCATACTTGCTTACCAGTACATGAAGGTTTTTTACTTTTTTTCTTTTTTTTTTTGGATAAACTTTAGAGTTTCTTTGAAAAAATTTGTGCGAAAGACCAACAAAAAAAAAAAATGACAACAAATGAAAAACGTCTTAATTTGAGACAGTAAAATAATTTTGGTTTTTGCCTAAAACACAATAAATCTATAAGACTTGTAATACATACAATAATAAAAAGTAAAACTAAGATTTGGGTCAAAATTATGTCGCTTTAGCAACAATTGCAGTAACAGTGAAGAGTCTTGTTTAAATTTTTAATTAAACATTTGTTTGTGGTCGGTTGGTCTATGAGTTACAAGTCTGAAATGACCTTGTGTTATGATGTTTAGTTGGCGTTAAATTATTTAAGGAAATTGGTTTTATTTTAATTTTTTTTAAGAAAAGTTATTATTTATTGTAATTTTTACTCTAGTTTCATTAATAAAGAAAAATTATTAAAATGGCTTTAACAGTATAAAATAAATATTCTGTATATATAAAATTTAGCAAAAACTGTTAATAGAACAGAAAAGTTTTTTAAAAGTTTTTGTTAATATGTCTGTAATTTTTTTTTATTTAAAACAAAAAACTTCCTTTTAGCCGAACAACTACTTTGATTTATTTTTTTCAATTACTGAAAGCGAAAAAATGTTAATTTAAACTTGTTTGACGTTATGTCCATCTAGTTGCATAATTTTCCATCAAAGTATTTTTAATGGCTTCTCTTGTACAAGCTCTTTTGTGATAATTTTGACATTAAATGCACTTAACAACTCATTAAACTTAAAAATTTTAATTATTTTAGGCAAAAAGCCACTGTTTACTATGTTTTTTATGGTTTGTCTTAACAATTGTAATAAAATAATGACCGTTAAAGATAGTAAAGGTGTGTGGTAAATTGTTGGGCTTAAGATGAACTTGACCCCAAGTAATAAAAACAAAGAAATCAAAAAAAAAAAATCATATTAAAATTAAAAATCGACATAGACCAGTAATAAACTTACATTGTTTTTTTATATATATTTTTGTAAAAAGAAACAAAATGTAATGTAAAGTAGACATAAAAAATATGTAACACGGTCAGTAGTTAAAGAGTTTAATGACCTTCAAAATAATAACAAATTAAATGAAAAAAAAAAAACAAAAAGTATAAACCCTTTAAAAGAAATTATGTGCAGCTATAAATTTGAGAATTTATTTATTTGGAGACCAGAACCATTAAAGTTTTAAAATTCATCAACTTAATGTTTCGTGCAAAGTTTTACCCCAATATTTACAAACGATTTAAAAAATTATTTAAGGTTTATAAAACTGATTTTGTATGAGTAAACTGTCTTATAAGCCCTTAATAAAGTTATAAATTATTTATGAATATAAGGGTTAGACTTCTTATGCAAAAAATAATTCATAGTTCTACATTTGTAGGAATTTTTAAAAATTACCGTGCCCTAAAAAATGGTTCTGTTTTCCTTCTATACTTGGGTGTATATAACCACCTATTGATTTGTATTTTTATAACATCAATTTTGTTTTGGTTTACAATTTTTTGTAACAGATTATAACGATGTAAAACAATAAAATCCGTTTCTTTTAAAAGTTAAATATTTTAACTCTATTTAAAAATTTAAGAAAATTATGACAATATGATAATACGACGCTATAGAATACGTTGTAAATCCACAAATTAATTTTTTTAATTGCAAATTAAAATTTTGTTACCTTTTCAATTAAGGTATAAACTGTTTGTTTAATATAAAATCTCTAAATTTGCTTTATTAAAAGCAGCATTATAAAGTTGTGTCAAGCTTTTAAAAAAAGGCTACCTTCTGCATAAATAAAATGCATATATATATATAGCACAGTAAATAAATCTATCTCTTATTTGCTTTGTGCAGTATCAACCACCCAAGCTTTGGTTTAAAAATTATGCAAAAAATAAAAAAAGGCAAATCAAGCTACGATTCTCCATTAAAGTTATTAAAACCAAACCTGATTTTTCACATTTCTGACCAACTAAACTATATTTAATTACAAATTAAATATTCCAGTTGTACTTCCCACTCAACCAAATATATCAATGAAAACAGCTGTACATATTAACTAATATGGACTGTGAAATGCATGTAAAAACATGACTACAAAATTAATTAAAACAATATGAAATAAGAAAACTAAAAAGACAAAACTACATTAAGATTTTTAAGTTTCATGCTTTATAAAGAAAACATATTATTAAAATTGCTATAAATTTGCTAAAAAAAATAGTTAAGAAAAAAAAGTTTGGTTTCTAAGTCTTTCGTTGTGGAATTAATTGTTTATTTATTATTTATTTTTTTGTATTATTTATAAAATTTATTAAATGAAAAGTTAAGATGTTACTCTAACTTAAATACTACATTTTTCACGAAATAATTATTTAAGCTTGAGGTCTTTTTATATAAAATAGTTTTTATTTATTTTTTATTTTCCATATTTCGCCACTCCGTTGAGTGGCATCTTCAGGAGTTTATAATTTCTAATTGGTTTTAATATTAGATATTTTAAATTGAAAAAAATATAGTTTATAATATAAATTTAAATAACAATAAATAAATACTCAAAGAGCTTTATCCAACCGCTTAAGGGCCCTTAAAAAACGTTTTGGAGTCGTTGTGGTATTAGTCGACGAACGCCCGTTCCGCTGAATGTTGTTGTTGCGGGTTTGTAGAGTTGGACGATATTACAGGCCAAGTCGCTCGTGTACCCGTGATTGCCTTGGACGTGAGGCAGTACGGGCAGGACCGAACAGGATCACGCTCACGATTAGTGGAGATATTCCTGGATGCACGTCTAGTCGGTTGATTGGTGCTATTGTGTGGAGATACATAGAACAAGGTGTGATGTGCCCAGCCACACCTTTTACATACGTCGGCAGAGGTGCACTCATCAGTTACATGAGACCTGGCCAGAAAGTTCTTGCAGTAGCCATGGATACGTACTTGGCGTCTGCGATTTTCCGCACTCATATTTTGAAATTTCCTGCAGAACCGTAATGGGTGGAATCTGCAGCACACGAGGCACTGATAGACGTCTGGGTTTCTAGGGGACCTGTGGAATAAACAAGGATTAGTAGAAGGAATGAGTATGATGATAACTAGATGCGTTAGTTAAGTGAATGAGAAATTATGTGATGTGTGAAAACAACAGAGTCAGAACTGGGAGGTTAAGTGATAATCTAAGGTAGAGATAGGTAAAATACTTTAATTATTGGCCTGGTGACCATTACCCCACTTATTGGGAGGAAGTAGATCGTCTTTAATGACTGAAAGTTGGCCAACAGTGAGGTTTTCTTTAGGACTTTGCCATATGTATCTCTTTTAAAGTTCCTTAAGGTATTCATCTTTCCATCGTTGTGCAAACTGGTGATGTATTACCACTTAATCATTTTTAATGCCAAATTGAACTCCTGTCCCTTATGAGTTGCACTTTGATAATGCTAATATCATAAAGCCACAATAGCTAATGTAAATACTTACGCTTTGAAAAATTTACCATTTATAACTTTTTTCATCTTCTGTGAATTATGAATATTAGTTTTGCGACAATGTCTGCAAAATAAAAAGTATCTTATCTTTCAATTTTAGTAATAAGTAATCCAGCAAAGAAACATACAATTGTGACATTTTAAAGAATAGAAGGATCAGCAGGATTTTCATTAATGAAAAATTCATGATTTCTTTTGTTTGAATTTTAAAAACTTATCAAAAGTTTTTTACAAAAAAAAAATAAGAAAAAGTTCTTCTAATAAGAAATTAATAATTTTATATTGATAAATCAGTAAAAATTCAATTTTTACTTATACAAAAATTAAGTAGTTTTGAAAAACACCTACCACATTTTCTTAATTGTTGTTGTTTTAAATTCACATTCCCTCAAAAATTTGGAAAACAAATCCTTTTCAATTTTAATTAAATGAAACATCTCAACCTTTTATATTTTTTTAAATATTTTTTTTATACATTTTATTAAAAAATTTTTTGATATCATTTTTAAAAACATCGTTTTTCTTAATTCACTTATTTACAATTTTTTAAAATTAAAAAAAAAACTATATAAGTTTTACATATAACATAAGAAAAAAAATTAATTTATACACAAAAAATATACAAATAATCGTAGAAACATTTCTGCGAAAATCAATGAAGTATTAAAATTAGTTAAATTGCAAAAATATACAAGAAAAATAAAAAGAAAAAACAGACGTATAAATAATTAGAAATAAATAAAAAATAATAATTTTTACTAAAAAATTATTAAAAAATAAGTTTTTTAAATGGATAAGAAAATACTATGACCAAAACTTAAGCCTTTCTTAAGGAGGAAAAAACAAAAAACAAAATTAAACAAATTTATCACAATTTTTTTTCATTTTTTCAAAAAAAACACAAGAAAGTGCTAAAAGTAGTTATTTAGTTG
>NDXZ01031437.1:5508-19106 GCA_003055125.1 Paykullia maculata
TCAGCCGGTTATTAATGGATCTTGCCAGTTTTCAATACCGATTTTCTCGAAAGCATTTCCAAAAGTTTGATACTTCATACAACCCAGGGTGAGCTATGGGAGCTACATTAACTTGATTTCAACATACACACGGACAGACGGACATGGCTAAATCGACTTATCTGTCTATAAGGATCCCGAATATATATACTTTATAGGGTCGCAAATGAATATTGAAGAAATTACAAACGCAATGACAAACCTATATATACCCTTACCACATGTGTGTGTTTGTGAAGGGTATAAAAAGTTCAAATAATTCATTTATACAAATTTTCTTTGTTGCGATTACAGTGAAACCTTTTAAAACTTAAAGACCTACATATACTTTTATATAAAGATTTTACTGTTTATATCTCACATTATTGGATGCAAAAAAAGATTTTAAATTGAATTTATTTATTATAAATTAACAAGTGTAGACGACAACCAACAGAAACTTTAATTCCTTTTGTTCTTTTTTATGGAAATTTACATTATAGGCAAAAAAAAAACAGCAAACAAATAATGAATTTATTTTTAAATAATAAGTGATAATTATTAACACGGGTACAAAGTTCAAAACTGGCCATGTAGTGGACAAGTGATTTATTTTAATATTACTATGTATTGTTATTACTTTTTTTTGGTTACAACAAAGGAATAGAAAATTGAATTAATAAAAAAAAAAAAAATTCTAGTAAATACTAATAGAAATTTATATTTAAAAACTAAAAAAAGTTTGTATTCATTTTAAAAACCCCTTTATAAGAGATCCATTCGGCTTTTGAAAAGTAATGTCTTCAATTTTCTTAAGAATATAATTTAGAAACTCTTAAGAATTAAGAAAACCCCTTTAAAAACTCCTTTTAAATTTAATAAGAAATATGGCAAGTCGATTATGAAACTTATTAAAATAAATTTGTCTGGTAACTCGTAAGTAACAAGTTGCCGTTCTTGGCAGAATTCTACTAGTTTTTTTAAGAAAATTTAAAATTTAAAAAAAGGAATAAATTGTGTACACTGGTACAAATTAAATATAAATACAACTACAAATCGTCGGGTGAATACAGGGGGCTAATTCTGGCATTCGATAGCGATCGAGTTTTACTCGAACGTGCGAGTTTTCTGTGCTTTAGGTATAGGAATTCCAATTGGATTCCAATTAGACTTTTTAAAACGCGATCGCTATCGAATGACGGAATTAGGCCCCTGGTTTACCCCTTAGAGCAAAAATGCATTTTTGAGACATAACAAACACACATAAGTATGTGGCTATTTGAAATGTGCTTTCAACAAAAACACTCTCCCCTAAACTTAAGTTTTCCTTTCAAGTTTCTGTTAATTAAAGGTAAATTTAGCGAAAGTAAACAATAACTTCTTAGCCTTTGACTAGTTTTCGATATTACAACCTTCTTGTTAAATAAAGATTATTTTTTATGAAAATGTGGCAGACAATACCAGAGCGAAAAGCGATTACTTTTGACAAATCAAAGTAACTCTTCTAAAAACGTAGTGGCAACGATGTATGAACTTGTAATTTATTTGTTTACTAGTGGCTGCTTTAAATGCTTTAACCTAAGTTAGAGGTATGGATGGGCTTTCCCTTAGCTAATCGGTCACTTAAAACCTAAAGAAAACCTATAATAACGAAACACTAATTGTCTGTTCGATAACATCCTAACTAAGTTGTAAAAATCGTCTCAAAATGTTAATCAATTTGTATACCCTTCACACATGTGGTAAGGGTATATATAGGTTTGGTTGGAAAATTGAGTTTAAAATGAAGCAAATCATAGGTTTTAAGTAGCAGAGAAAATCTACTTACATCTATTTGTTTATTTAATTAATTTAAAAATTTATTTTTTTAATTTTAAATTATACTAATGAAAGCTATTTACATTAAAATTTGAAGTTATTAAAAACCATGTTGTAATAAGGATATTTAGTTGTTCGTCGTCGAAGATGAAAGGTATTAAGTTATATAACGTAAAAGTTATCGATAAGAATTAGATACTATTGAGAATCGCCAATCAACGTCAATTTAAAACGACTGATAAAACATTAAAAAAAAAAACTACAAATTGACGACAACGACTTACAAAATAGAGCTGATTAATTTAATCTATATAATATTTAAATTTCCATAATTAACGTCCTAAAACAAAACAGAATTAATTGTAACATTGTGAAACCAATAATCATTTGCTAATAAATTTAAAAAAAAACTTTAACCCCATTTTCATAATTTTAAGTGAAACTCAAACGGTCGAAAGTGTTATTACTCTGTAATGTTCGTTCGAACGTTTTATTTTTTTAATCAATGTTCAGAACACGGGAAGGTTATAGCAGTCAAGTGGACGGCGCAAAACACCATTTAAGTGTAATTGTTATCGATAACAATTTGTTACTATTGACGGCAATTTATAATTTTCTAAGACGCCCTTAATTTAAGGTCAAGCTAAACAACTATGAACTTTTTTTTTTGATTAAAAAACAAATTTTTAAAGGCTTTCCTGTTTGTCATCTTATCGTGGCGATAGTTGACAACTTCTTTCCGTAAATAATATAAACGTACAGCTAGAAAACTGATTATCATTTGAAAAGCACTTTACCTTTTTTAAAAAAAGCACAATTCTTATCACCCGTCTATAAATTATAAAGTCATCGTGATAAAAAACACTTAAGAACTTACCTAAAAATAGAATAAAAAAAGAAAGAAAATTATTAAGTAAATTGTTTAAAAATTTTTTTTGATAAAGACTAAGTTTAGACAATTTTTTAATTCAAAATCTACATATCGTCACCTAATATGCAAAAGGGCGTAACAACACTTTTTATTTTTTTATAGGAGAAGCAAAAAACGTTGTAGGCAACTTAGTTATTCAAAAATAAAAACAGTCAGTTTCTTCATTCAAGTGTGTTGTTACGTCTTTTTGTTTTTGAAATTTATACACTTGTTGTTACGGCCTTTTGAATTTCGTTTGTAAAATCGTTTTTTCTTGATGTATAAGTTAAAAATTCTGGAGAGACATGTAATTTAGTTTAGTGCATTATAACCAATCAAAAACTCGATTTTGCTTTTTTTTTTTGCTGTTACGCCCTTTTGCATATTAGGTGACGATATGTACATACATAAGTACATATAGTCTCATATACACACATATTATAAAAAAAAAAAAACTTATTACTTTTTTAACTAATCCCATATATAGTTTAAGTTCAAATGTTGATAAAAAAAACACATACACACACACAAAATTTGCATCGTAAATTTCTTTAAATTTAAAAAAGTTTAAACATTAAAATTGTTTAATGTTTAAAAATAACTAAATCCTTTTAAAATTATGTAAACAATAAACATTTTTTTAACTTTTATATTTAACAATCATTTGAAATAAAAATGGCATCCCATCTTTAAAAATGCGGCTTAATTTAATTCTGGCAGCCTTATTTAGATGTTTTTTGTTTTAATCATGGTATGAAAAAAACGAGGCAGACTCGGGTCACAACAAGTACAGTAATAAAAACAACAGGCATTTTTTTATTTTTTACAATTTTACCAAACTGTCAGAAAACAGTGGCCAACAAAGAATAACGTGTGTTTCAGAGATGGAACATTTTTTTTTTCAATATTAAATACTTAAAAAAAAATTTTTTTTTTTTAAATTCCTAAGATACTAAAATCTTAGTATAAAACTGTATATTTTTGGGCTCATTTTGAAAAAAAAATTAGCCTTTCTGTTTAATTTATTTTATTAAAAATTAATAATAATAATAAAGCTATTGAAATTGGCATTCGATTTTATATGTACACGATTGATAATATTCTTAAAAAAATTCTATTTAATAATGTTTAATATTGTCGCTTGAATAGACGATTGTGTCGAGCGTAAAATCAATGTAATTCACGTAACATCCTCAAACTGAGCTACGACTTTCGAATCAAATTTGTACAATTCGAAAGCCTAATTTTAGCTTAAGGCAATGGCAAAGTAACAGCCAAAATAAAATAAGAGCGGCAAGCGTTAATATTTTTTCCGCATCGCACTTACGCTAAAGGAACACACCTAAACAAAAGCGTTAAGGTTATATCGTGAACAGTAATGTTAATTAAACTTATAAGCAAAACATTATTATTAAATCAAAATTAAATAGTGACTAAATCAATAATAACAGAAGCCAGTTTTTGTTGTTCGCAGCCAACTTTACTTCTAAACGCCTTGTCAAAATTCGGTTATTCAACCGTCGTGCGTTGCCAACGCGTTATTTTGGTTTGCTTTATACAAAATATATGGGCATATGAATTTTTGACCGCTAAAGAACAACGCTTGTTTAGGTTTGGTTGTAACCAAAAACGTTAGCAGAGTTGCCAGATCTGACAACGGTATGACAGTTTTTTCCCTATCGGAAAATTAAACCTTAAAAGAGAAACACCCTTTACGAGTATAGTTTGTACGCTTTCCACTAGATTTATGGCAGAAAAATGCTTATATTTGGATAGCATTTAAAAAAAACAATTTTAAAATTTATTTTTTAATGAAAAAAAGTTTTCTGAACATTTAAAAATTTAATAATCATTAATAAAGAAGGTCGAAAATAAATAATTTTTAAAATTAAGAAACTGCTAAACTATTAAGTTTTATTAAGTCAATACCTTAACAAAAACAACACAACTCTAGGAGTAATGTAACTTGTAGGTGTGTTTGTGTTTATGTGTGTAAGTATGTGTATAACAGTTTGCTTTAGAAAACTTTATATTTTAACACTTTATATAACTTATAGGGTCAACTTTGCCTTTTATATATAATTTATAAAAGTTTGTTTAATTTAACTTTACCTATAATATTTTTAAATTTCTGCACAACTTTTGTCCAACTAATACAGGACGGAGTATAGGTTTGATTTGACTGCTGCTGCTGCTGCTCTTCCACATTTTCAGCAAATCCGGCCACACCAGCTGCGTTTTCGGCTTTCAACTTACAACTACTATCAGCTGGCTTCTTAGCATAACTTAAATTATTTTTACTATTTTCTTTAGTATCACAGTTAGTTTCTAATGAATTTTTGGACTTCACCTCAACATTATTTGTTTGTTGTTGGCGATTTTTGGTAGATTCTTCAGCCATTTGCTTAAGGGCTTTGTTTTGTTGTTTAAGTTCCTTTTGCCTCTGTTTGCGGGCATATTTTTCACGTAATTTCGGACTGCCAAATTCGTCCAAATAATACATGCAGTCTTGTAGACCATCTTTTTTGTTGATGAGTTTTGGATTGATGGTTGGATCATCGGAGATATTAAGTAGAGGGAAATAATAATTGCCGTCAGTGGCTAAAACTTGCTGTGAATTCTTTTGCTGTTGTGCAGCGGAAACGGGGGCGGATTTGGTGGGCATCGATTTTTTATTATCTGTAGCAGCAGTTTCTGCTTTAATAGGTTTGGATGCGTAATTAAGTTTATCGGGATTTTCTAAAGATATAGAATGTTTGGTTTCTCTTACATTTCTGTGAGGATTTAAGGACATTTGTATGCCACTGTCATTGGCATCTTCAGCATCCTCATCAGCCGAAGCGGGAGTTCTATCCTCATTTTCGTCCTGCTCCCCACTATCATCATCTTCATCCTCGTCATCATGTAAATCCTCTACTTCATCTATACGATCTTCGAGACCTAAACAACCCAAAGTGGTGGAACTATTACATGATTTGTACTTGATTCGGCGAGTTGCCCCAAATTGATGAGTGCTGCCCGAGTAGCCACTTGAAGATTCTGTATCTAAATTATCCTCTGAATATTTAGATTGCGATAAATCACCAGAGGAATTGGCTCCTATCGACTCACTGCTAGACGAGGAACATTGAGCTGATTTAAGCTGTTGCTGTGAGCCTATAGCCGAATCTCTATCATTATCAATGCCACTGTCTTGTGACAAAAGCTGCCTATAGGCTGGCTGTTTCAATTTCTGCAATTGCGACTTGGAATGGGCCGTACCATACAAACTTAAAGAAGCACTGCGTATATTTAAAGATTGTGTGGAATCTTTTTTATGCTGACCAATTACAGCGGTCAAAAATATTGACGAATTAGAGGAGCTGTTGCCATTATTAACAACACAGGCACTGTCTGCCGAACCGCTTGACAATTGGGTGGAGAAGCGTTCTTCGTTGTTAAAGGGAATTTTAATGGACTCTGTGGTCGTCGTCGTCGTTGTTGCGGCCATGTGAGTGTTCATTTGTTCTATTGCTAGTGTTGCCATCGGATGTTTGTTTTAGGTTTTTTTTTCGATATTTTTATTTATTTATTTTGTTGTTTTTTCTTTTGTTTTACTAATAATGTTTTGTTAATTGGCTTAAATCACTTTAGACTTTTAAGTTTTCCTTTTTAATTTAATTCTTGTTGCCTTTTTTCAAATGGTTTTATATACTTTTAGTTTTTTTTTTCTGAACAAATTACACTTTTCTTTCTTTTCTTCATTTATGGATATTAATTTTTTATCAACTTACATAGCTGTTTTAAATATTTCTGGCTAAATAATAGAATAAACAACTTTTTTTATTTTTATATTTTTAACAAAAAATTGATTTTTTTTTTTAAATTATTATAATTGTTATATTATTTTTATATATTGTTTTTTTGTTAAATTATTTATATTTTTATTTTTATATGTTGATGTATGAAGCTGCTAAATTTATTAATATTTATTTTTAATAAAAAAAATTTATACAAATTTTGTAAAGAAAACAAAAATTTTTTTAATTTAACTTTTTTGACAAAATTAAAATTCTCTAAATATTTTAAGTAAATTATGTTGATTTAGAAAAAAAATGAACTTTTTTTATTTTGTCCAAAAATATTTGTAAATTTCTTCTAAGTTTTCTAGAGGTTATTTATTGAAAAAAGTCATTAAATGCCTTATATTTTCCTAATTACTGTTATTTTCTCTTACAGTGTCATTAAAAAAGGTTGCCAGATATTTAACAGTTTAATTGTTGTTATCTTGGTTAAGTTAGTTCCCAAAAAGTTTGTCAAATTTATTGTTATTTGGTTATGGACTGTAAGGATGGATAAAAGTATTTCTCTTAAACTTATCATTTGGAAGAATGTAAGAAAGCGCTAAAACCATACAAATATAAATGAATAAATCAAATAAACTTTTGACATTAGTTTCGCCAATAATTATTTAGATGCCTATAATTTTTAATACAATTTTTAAGATCAAACATCGTTTAAAAAAATGTTGATATTTTTAACATAAATGTAACTTTAGTCTAAACGCTTCATAAGTAGTTCAAGGAGACTGTTCTTAAGTTCTAATGAACTGGCGCATATTAAATAAGGTGAATTAAAATGTATGACCTGTGATTTTTTTTTAAATAATTTTTTGGTTTTTTTTTTATTTTTATTTGAAAAAATAATATATTTAATTTAAAGTTATTTATTTTTAAAAATTATCAATGTTACTTTTACAAATTAAACATAAAAAGGTTTTCTCCTTTTTTAAAAAAAATGTTGATGAAATTTTTTTAATGTTTTTTAACACTTGATTAGTTTAAAAAGTTTTATTTTCAAACAAATTTTATTTTTATTAAAAAAAATTCAATTATTTGTAAAAAAAATATATTTATATTTTATAAGCTAAATGTTAAAATTGTTCAATTATTTTTTTTTCTTTTGTTTAATTTTCATTAAATATTTTATATGTATGTTTTTTATACATATGTTCCGCCTTCTTTTGTCGTGTGGTTTTGTATTTATTTATATTAAAATTTATTTTTTTTGTTTGTTTATGTGTGGGGTATTAACAAAAAGTTCTTTAAAAAATTAAATAAATTTTTAAAACAACAATTTTTCAAATATTTTGAAATTTTCTTTGTATTTTTTTTTAATATTTCTTGTTTAATAATTTTTTTTTTTAATAATTGAAAATAAACCTTTTCAACTTAAAATTTCGTTATTTTGTTTTATATTTAAAAAAAAAACCGATATTTTTTATGTTAAATAACACTTTGTTTTTTGAATATATTTACTCTGTTCTTTTAATTTTAAAGATCTTTTCAACTTTTTGTTTAATAATTTTTTTTGTTATTTATTTTCTGTGTTAAAAAAATTTCAAAACAACATGTTGACTCTCATAAGTGCACAAATGTACTGAAATTTAAAAAAAAAAGCCATATAGACATTGTTTTTGTTTTGCTATTTATTTGTTTAATTTTTTCTTTTCTCCTTCACTGACTTTTTTTATTTAGTTTCTCTACATTTTTGTGTAAATGTATGGGTGAGTTAATATATTACGCTAAAATAGACAAGTAGTAGAAAAAAAATGCTCCTAAGAGTAAAGAACAACTTTTATGTATTTAAATTAAATAAAGTGCGTACTATTTTGTTGTTGTTGTTGTTATAGTGATACATTTATCCCTAATGAACATATAAATAACATATTATTTAAATTTACAGCAGTAGACAAGAGAAAAAAAAGGATAAATTAATATATAAAAAAATTTGCCATCAAATGAAACATTAAAATGCAAATGAAGAGAAAAGAAAAAAGGTTACCAGATTAGGAAAATTGTTTAAAAAAAATGCCGTCTGCTTTTAATTGTACATAACTGAAATTAATCACAAGTGCTCTAATTGGTTTAACCTTATCTCATATAAAACCTTTCACCTGACTGTAATATTTAAGTCCACAGTGACTACTAGATTATAGATCACATGTTGTCAGTAAAGAGAAAATTGATATAATGTTTGTAACAAAACTCTGTATTTTTATAATGCTACTTATTGGAATAAAATTCACAAAAAAAAAAATCTGAAATTAATCTTAAAGAAATTAAAAAAGCTAAATTTTTTAATTATCTGCAAATTTAAAACATCAATATTATTGAAAAAAATAACAAATAAATAAATTCCAGTAGTAGTTGGAGTGATTTTGACCCATTTTCTTTTATTGGCCGATTGTCCTTATAAATAAAGATGTACATATGCATGTATGTACATTAGGGTGGGTCAATTTTATTCATCAAAAATCGAATAGCAAAAACGTAATCTACACGTAATCTACAATTTTAGGAAAAATTTCCCAAGAAACCATAGGTCTGTGATCAAATCTTATACCGCGCAAATCGACCTTAAAATTTTCTGCCCCTTTTAATAGAATGAAATATTTTTTTTTTATTTCGAAGAAATTTTCATATACGTATATTTAATTATTTTCATTTCAATAAATAAGTATACGTATTTTAAAATTTCTTAAAATATTTTGTAGCAGTTTATAAATAAAAATAATAATTTTTTAAATAAGGAAAGTCTGTAAAGACTTTCAACTTAAAAGAAAACTCAGAAATATTATCTTGGTTGCCAACACCTTCCTGTTTTTGAAAATTTTACACAAATCAGGAACTGAAACAATTATTACAACATATTTTCGAATTTGCGCGGCATCGAGAATCATTAACCCCCTTTACGATTTTTAATTTTTTTGGCATCCATAAAAATCGTAATATATAATTTATTCTTTTTTTAGAGCTTATCAACAATTTATAAAGAAATAAAATAAAATATTAGTTTACTTTCTTAGATGTCTACTTCTTAAAAAGACAATATGGCATCTTTATTCCCTTTCGTTTTGTTTAATCACACTCATACACGTGTTGATGATGAGTTAGTAGTAGCTCCCCAGTGCGTAAGTATATGTTTTTAAATCAGAGCACTTGTTCACACTCACACAGAGCACCACATTGCTCCCATATGCCGACACACTTACATATACAAATTCCTATACGCCACGAGATAACGGTGTCCGCTTCGTTGATAAGTTTTCGACCATATATTCGTACATACAGACATATATACATACGTTTATACATATTTGCAATTTTCTTATAAAGAATTTTTTCTTGCCGAGAGAGTCAAATATTTTTTCTCATTGTCTTTGCTAAGTGATGGCAACAAAGAAAAGCGAAAGTTTTTCCACAAAAGTATTTTTAATACATACATACATATACATACATACATACATACTTATATGCATATTCAAATGTTTTTTTTTTTTTAATTAAAATCATTTACAATTTTTATTAGTTTTGTTGCAAAGAACAAGTACAACTTTTGATTTAATATTCTAACACTATTTAATCGAAAGTGATATTGAGGCAACTCAAGCAAGTGCTTACTGTAAACAAACATTAGACATATTATTGATTGATTTTATTGTTAAAATGATCGACAACTTAAGAATTTTTATAAATTTTTATGTGAGTTGAAAAAAATTTAGCCCTAAAAATATCTCTTAAACAACAAAAGATACAAAGTTGGGGTTCCGCAAGTTTCTTCAGATAATCATTTTCTAAGGATTTTTACCATTTTAAGCTTTTCTTATTTGTTTGGGTTGGCTGTGGAGCAACCTAAAGTCAAAAAGTCCTTATCCTCCTGACAAGGATACCTGGGTACTCGTATATATGTAAGTTAAAGCATTTTGTATAGAAAAAGTAAAGGTAAGATTATCTTTAAGATTAGAATTAACTAACAAACAAATTTGTATATTACATTATAATAACAATCTTGGGAATCCCCGAACTACAATGCAAACCATTCAAACTGTAACAGAAAAATTAACGCACACGGGTACCCGGGTACCCTTATCAGGAGTCTACGTACAAACAAGTTGTCAGTGCGGTTAGGGTTAAACAAGAATAGTATGAAACACTTAAAGCCTACAGGACGTATGAATTGCAAAGATTTGTTGAATAAAGTTTAAAGAAGTGGGCAAATAGCAAAAGAGATTTAATTATAAAATACAAAATTTAATATGTATGTATTTCTAATTTTAAATTTAACGCATTTTAAATAAATAAAGATTTTTTCCTGGTTTTTTTTTAATGGGTAAAATGACAAATAAATTTTCCCTTGCAGTATTCTAATACAGAGTTACCAGATAGCTAATTACTAAGTACATAGTAAAAATGTGTGAAGTGTTAATTAAAAAGGAAAATACACCTCTACTGTTTATTTTAAAATAAAATTTAATTTGTAGGAATTTTTGATGTGCTTTAAACATTTTTTTCTCGCACCTCTGTGTCTGTAATGAAGTAATTGCGTTTTAATTATTGTTTCCTCCCACATATTGCCAGAAAATTATGTAATTAAACCGTAAAAAAACTGGGTATGGCAAGTTATAATAATGACAAGGACACAGTAAATATTACTCTAGGGATAAGTAATTTATAAACCAATTACGTTTGAAAGCCTACATATATCTGGTTGTACATACATATGTATGTACAAATGAACAGATGTACATACATATGGATGTATACGCTTTCGATATTTAATATTTACTTACGTATTGAAATACCAAAAACAACAACAATTGAAGCATTTTTTCTTTATAAATATCAACAAAAAAAAAAAGGAAAAAAATCAATAACTCGTTACGTTTGCTTGTGTTTCATTTCTAGCCACTACAAATTACTCTAATAAAAACACTTTCTATAAAAGATATAGTGAAAAAAAGCCTTTGAAAGTGTTTTCTTTTATTTTATTATGGAAATATTCTTATGCATACATATGATCTCATTGATTTTCCTTATAAAAACTAGTTTGTAGTCGATTTGGACAAGTGCTCTGGAAATAAAATATACATTTATTTGTGTGTACATTCCCTAAAGCACTTACTAGTCCTTTATTTTTACACCCATATGTTGAATGTGTGTTGAAAGTGGGCTACAATGTGATACTTTAGGCTTGAGAGTGTGTGTATGTTTGTATGTGTTGGTTTATGAAGGAGCTGCTGGTACATAATTTAATTTTTATTGTGCATATTTGCATTTAAAACATTTATTTTTGCTTTTTTTTCGTATTCACTTTTCTTTGTGCTGTGACATATAATTATTTTTCTTTTTTTTTAAATATATTTAATATGAAATAAAAATAGACAAAAACGTCATATAAATATAAAATAAATTATTAAATGGCCGTTTCAATGGAAGAAATTGAGGAACTTACAAGCTAACTTATGATATCATAATGTCATATGTCCTAAAAATTTTAAATGGTTTTAGTTGCTTTTCATACTGAAAGTGTTCTAAAATAATATGACTCTGACTGCTACGTTTATTGTGCTGTCGTAAACTATCCTTAGCCGAACGGAAAAAGCAACAACAAAGAACTTAAACCATTTTAAATTTTAAGGACATATGACATTATGATATTTTCTAAATCCCTCAAATGTATTTATTAAAAATTGTATAAATTCTCTACGTAAAAATATTAAGGGATAATAATTATAAAATAAACAAGTAAGAGCGTTATATTTGGCGGTGCCAAATCTTATAAACCCTTCACTACGTGTATTTCCGTAAAAAATAAACAAAATTTTGTTTGCTTATTTCTCAAAAGGCATGGTGTAATTTCTGATTGTTTGATACCAATAACGCGTTCGTACAACATCGGGGGGCTGAGAAAACTTGAATTCAACAGACGGTAGTCGTCTTTTTTGGCTTATATCTCGGTCAGTTATTAAGCGATTTTACTGGTTTTCAATAGCGAACATCTCAGGAAAGTTTCTGATCGTTTGATACCAATAACGTGTCCGTACGTCATCGGGGGGCTTGAAAAACTTGATTTCAACAGACGGACAGACGGACATAGCTAAATCGACGGCATGTTTTAAATATATGTAAGCCTTCGGTATGATTAAAAATTAAATTCGTGTTAATTAAAACAGCAAGTTTTCAATAACAACCACAAAATTTGATTTTCTCAATTCTAGGTTCAAGTCATCATACAGAGTGATTTTTTAAAGGTTTAAGCTTTCACTTGTAAACAGCTATTAAAACGTCATATGTTTGTTCGATCTGGCAACTTTATTATTAGTTGTTTCAGTATTTTATGATGATAAGCCTAACACCAGAACAGCAACGCATTCGCACAGATGTCGTACAGTATGCACTGAAAAGCATCTGCTTCTGTAGAGCGATTCACCGTCGAGCGCAGCAAAAAATATTTTAAGATCCAGCTGGTACAACAACTAACACCGAATGATAATCGTCAATAAGCAAAAATACCACTTTTAAAATGAAAAAAATTAACTGGGGACCCTAATTGAAAATAAAACATTTCACAAAAGCGGTATTTCTTAAAATTTCCAATTAATTGGCCACCAAGATCGTGTGATTTAACTAACGTCTTTAGATTATTTTCTCTGAAGTTACGCAATGTTATCAATTTATGCAAATAAATTAGCAACTTTGTATGATTTGGCGGATAATGTTGTGCGAACCATTACCGAAATATGGCCCCAAATGTTGAAAGTGAAAAGTGCTTTGTCAAACATTCCATAAACTGATGCTAAATAAAGATCTTTAAACTACACGCAAAGAAAAAACATGGTTGAAACATTATCACGACAATCATTGTATTTTCTATACGAACATGATTAGGTGAAAATATCTTATGATCATACGGGACTATACTATGATTGGGTGGAATCATATAATGGTTATACGAAATAAATTTATAGTTATGTGGGATCATATGATGATTAGGTGGAGTCATATTATGATTAGGTGGAGTCATATTATGA